>WOGL01001361.1:0-11562 GCA_015342145.1 Leptinotarsa rubiginosa
GACCTTATTAAGTGATGCGACCCCATGGTTGCCAACTGCGGTAAAATAATGACAGTTGACATTTGCTAACAAATAAATTATCTTTCCGAGTTCCTTCTGCATTTTCATTCTTGTATTTTGGCCTTGTAACATTGCAGATGTGCTTATTTTTGCTGTTCACCTGTTTTCGTATATTTACTAATTTGTTTCCCCAAATCAATTATTCTTCAAAATGCAAAAAAATGATATCAAGGTAAGTCAAGTGTGTTTGTTTATTTTTAAATTGTTTAATTTTAGTTTGCCGAAGGGACCTTGGACAAAGAATTTGAAGCTGTTTCCTGCATTTTTCTGTGAAGGAACTCAGAAAGATAGGTTATTCATTTATTAGCAAATGTCATTATTTTACCGTAGTTGGCAACCATGGGGTCTTAATAAGGTCAATTGTCGTAGGGTTTGATAAACTACTCATGAAACCAAGATGTTGCCCACCCTGATTACTTCTGATGGTGCCACCTGGAGTTTCATTTAAAAACTCAAGGACAGAAATTGCTTCAATAACTTCCTTGAATTTTCACAGAAGAAAAACATTGAAAATTTGACTTGGAATGTTTGTCTTGTGTCGAAATTTCAAAGAAGAAAACTGAATTTAAAAATTTCCTGTACAACAAAAAAAAAAACAATATATTTTGAGATATTTATCCATCAAATAAAATGCACATTAAACTTGGTTCTACTGAAAAAAAAGCTTTACTCAAGGAGAATTAGAAATATCCATGTTATCGGATTTCTCAGGAGAATCTTTCTCTGGTGCAGGCGGTTGAATCTCTTTCTCTTTGCTCTTTTCTTTGGAACTATCGAAACCTTTCTCCTCTTCATCGTAGTTCCTGGGAACCTTAGAATGTGACCGTGTTGACCTCCTGGAAGCTGACCTTCTGGACCTAGAACGGGATCTCGACTTCTTATCCCTTTCTCTTCTATCTCTATCTCTTCGATCTGATTTTTTATCTCTCTTTCGGTCTCTGTCCCTGCTTCTAGATCTGGACCTTCGCTTTTTAGAGACACGTGGTGATGGCGATCTCCGTCTGCTACCTGAAAATAAGTAAAATCAGTTATTTGCAGATGAACTAAAGATATAAGCACAAAAATTATAGTTTTAATATAACACATTTACTGAAAGAAAATAACTGAATTGGTTTCTCACCTCTAGATCGAGACCTTTTCCGATCTCTCGTCTTACGGTCTCTGGATCTGGACCTCCTCTTGCTTCGGCTCCGGGACCTTGAGACTCTCCTCTCAGAAGGTATGTCAACGCTGCTCTCTTTCTCACTCTTTTTGTCTTTCGACTCTGAGCTGGACTTTTCTTTCTCCTTTTCTTTTTCCTTTTCTTTTTCTTTGGACGAATCTCTTTCGCAAGATTTCCTGTCCTTGTCTCGGCTGCGTTTTCTGTCTCTTGATCGGTCTCGGTCCCTTGATTTACGGTCTCTGTCCCTGGATCGAACTCTGGAAACACGTTCTCTGGATTTGTGACGGCTTCTTACCCTTGATTTAGAGCGAGATCTGCGAGATTTGGAGCTTCTTGAACAAGACCTGAAAAATGATGATGATAAATAAATGATAATTTCTCTCATAAGGTCGTTTACACGATTCTGGTAGTCCATCTTTTCTATAAACACAAACAGCTTACTTTTGCCAAACACCACCTCACTGAAAAATCTGTAAAATGCAATACCTATCCTGAATTAAATTCTGTTTATTTAGTGGAAGGAGCAGAGCTCCATACATGGGAACAATACTCCAAAGGTCTGACCTGAGCTTTATGAAGCATCAACATTTGCTGAGGTTTGTAGTTTCCTGGCTCGGAACAGTGATTCAAGCTTTTGAAAAGCAGCCTTCACATATAGCTGTTTAGCTTCCAATCATCACACTGAAATTTAAATATGATCATAGTTATTCATTTAGTAGAACGCTGCTTCTACTTTTGTAAATTTCATCATAAATACTGAATTTCTATTAGTTGATGAATATTTCAATATGTAATTTTACTGCAATGAGGTTTATCTATAAATAAATATGATCACCAAGGAATTCAAGAACTCTCAAACTTGCCAAATCTCAATTATAACATAGACATCCAACAAGCTAACCCAGTTAGCTCATTAGAAAGAAAAAACTTTCAATCTAATACGAACAATGCTCCCCCCACATATCACCATCCCACTTCAAGCCATCATGAGATGAACTATACTGTTGTATTTGAAAATATGATTTGAAGATTGATGCACAATAATCTAATTTTCAAAAACAAGTCTGAAAAAATATTAGGGAAATATATCTCAGTAGTTTATCTTAGTTTTTTCAACCTGTCACTGTTCTACAATACATTATATTCTCAAAAACCCTCTTACCTTCTAGACCTTGACCTAGATCTCTTTCTAGATCTAGATTTTGACCTCCGTTTACGGTCTCTCGACCTACTTCTTCTTCGGGAGGTGGATCTACGCCTGCGAGACCTGGACCTCCTCCTAGAGCGTGATCTAGACCTGGATCTTCTTCTCCTTCCCCTCGACCTTGACCTCGACCTGCGTGAGCTGCGTTTATCTTTAGTCAGCATACCTATAACGGGCTCTATAGAAGCATTGATCATATTCTGAGCTTCCTTGAACCTGCAACATAAGGAGAAGGTGTTATTTCTCTAAATAAATTTCGAGGTGTGAATTCTCTGATGACAAATTGAAGAGTTGGTGAAAACATTGTCTTCAATTCCTCATCAGCATGATTCAAAAATATGTAGAATGTAAGTTAGCATCTATAATAAGTACTTGTATTGAATTATTTGGAAAAACTTTTCATGCATTGATTTCAAAGTATATTGAGAATATAATACGAAAAGTTAGAAAAATCCAAATTAATATTTAATAATTAGTTATGTTAGTTAAGCAAGGTTGATAGAAAAAAAAATTAATAAAGGTTGATAAAAGAGTAACAGTAGATTTTGAGAATATAGTAAGACTGAAGGTGATAATGATAATAATAATGAAAATGAAAGTTAAAAGACCATTTTTACAAACCTTGTCATAGCCTCTTCGATTTCCTTCTGAGCAGCTTCATTGCTTTTAGTCTGTGGCTTGGTAATTGGTTGAGTGGAGTGCTGGATCTCCACCACTTTACCTTTGAGCTCCTTGCCGTTCAACTTCAGAGCGTTTATAATGCTTGACTGATCTGTAAACTCCACCAGCATGTTGGTGCTTTCGTCAGAATCCCTCTTGCATGTTCTGAGGTATTTCACCTCCCCAGCAGCACTGAAGAAGTCGATAATTTCGTCTTTGCTGACATCTGGGTCATAGTTCAACAAAAGCACTGTCCGCCTAGTCTCCTCGATTTTAGCAGAGTCAAAATTGGCAGGCAGCGGGGGATACGGAGGCAAACCATTCGAATCCAAGTTGGTGTCGGTGGTGAGTATCACCTGATCTTCCCCAGAGCCGTGAACAGAATTCACAACGTGAGGGGGCAGCTTAGGATCATTAATTGTCAGACCAGGCACAACCGTTCCATTCCTTGTCATTTCAAGGGCATAGTACTCGTCCGGAATCTCCCCATTGGAGATGGGGATCACTATCAAAGCTCTGTCAATAAAGACAGTGTTCGTCATATGTTGTGCTATGGGTACCGTAGAAACATCCACGAATTTTATGTAGCATATTCGGGACTGAACTGGACAAGACACATCTCTTATTGTAGGATATAAGCGAATGTCTTCAATTTTGCCCAGATAGCCAAATAAGACCTGCATCTGGTCTTTCGTGGCTTGAGGCGCGATGTTGGTTACTTGGATGACTTTCGTTGTCCCCACCGCCATTTTCAGAATATGTTAACACCTGTTGGGTAAATATTATCACTTAATAGGCACTACAGCAAAGTAAAAATTCATCTCGATCCCGACAACTCTAATTTCTAATTATTTTAAAACAGGCATTTTATAGTCTATATTACCTACTCAACTGTCAAACATTCTTCTTCTTGCTTTTGGCACAGAGTAAAGAAGGCAGGTTAGACATGAAAGTGTAGTTGGTAACCAGTGAAATGTATACTATACGTATACGTATAGGATACTATATACGTATACGGTAGTATAGGGTTCACTGTTGGCAACAAGGATAGACTCTCACATCGAGTTAAAAGCCTACCACAAAACAAATTTTAGTTCTATGTCATCCACTCCAGATAGCAATTTTTTTGTGGTGAAACCGATTCACACGTAGTGTAGGACTAGCCCTCATCAGTCTATTGATAAATGAAAGAAAGAGATTATTATTTGGCCCATTTCGACAAATGGAATATGAGAAGAAGTGAACATTTGGTATTGTTTTTCACATTATCACTCGCCTCAGTAACACTTTAAGGAACAAGTCTTTTTCATGGATATTGAACTCAAACGCATCCAAAATTAGCGGAATCAGCAATTATCATTTCCGTATAGTTTTGGTTCATACTCTTATGTCTAAGTTGTCCCTATTCGAAAAGAGATGGCGCAATTAGCTATTTCCTCATCCTCAAATTCAATTTTGACGTCACCGTGACACTTGCCGTATCACCTCATTATACATGGATTGCCGGACACAGTCTACCAGTGACATGCATTAGGTGTCAACATATCAAACGGTAATGGTACGGTGATTCTCTTTGGTTCGTACGGTAATAAACGGTAATTTCTTCCCGAGAGAAAAGTAGTCGCTGAAAATTAATTTGCTTGAGGAAACATTGACGCAGAGTGTCGGTGCCCGAATTCGCACGTTATAATGTTAAGTTACAGAATACCTTACTGAAGGGATACTTAGCACGAAACAGTAACCATAAACTTTTTGAGAATTTTGAGGTTATTACTATCAATCTAAAAATTTCATCGAGTGCTCAGTGAACTTGAGCACGCTAAAATCAAGCTAGTTTGGTTAGAATTTGTTGAAATGTTGGCAAACAACTAGCCGAGATGACATCGTGATAATTCTTCTTCTTCAATAAAATTATATATTTGATGAATTACAAATTATTTGAATTCACCGCTGAAAGTGGCATTAAACACGTCGAATACAAAAATGTTTCTTCTGTACAATGTTCATATGAAAGTAGTTGTTTCGAAAATATTTTTCGTAATCGTGTATGAGGACTTTATCTTCCAGTTTGTGTTTGGAATTTACTTCTTCGTATGATTTACATATCTGTGTAAAGACTGTATTCTGGAATCATTTGCTTTCTTCGCAAGATACCCTAACATTTTTTTTAAAGATGGAGAAGTATAAAGCCAAAATCTTTTTTTCACAAATATTCGACTGTTTGAGACTACGATTCTTTGGGACAATAATCAAAGTTTTCCCTGAGATTGACGTTCGAGGAATTAAGTTCAGATGTCGCCTCCTCCGCATTCCTACCGTAATAATACTTTTGGAATTAGAACACACCCTTATTTTCAAGCTTGCGCACGCAAGCCAAATGGTTGATCATTCGACACTCAATTGACTCAATCAGTCTTTGTCAAACTCATGTCAAACTGAAATGGATGTTAGAAGGTCGGTCTTAAATTTGTGTAGTTATGATTTCCGAAATATCTGCAATTTATCTTGTTTGAATAAGAAGAACATAAAATTGAAAAACCGCGTTTGATAGTGACTGATTCCCGTCGTTCAATCTCTTCCAGCCGAATAGGTTGATCGTATTCTAGTGTCATCTGTCGGCAGCATCGTCGTTAGCACACGTGAAGTAATATAATTGAGAACACAGGTCACAACAACCAACAGCTAGAGTTGTGATCTGTGATCGAGGTCGTGGTAAGTCCTTAATAGAAGTTGAACAATATGGAATCGTGGGGTAAGTTTAGAATCATTTTTTCAAGAAAATTTGCGACTTAGTTTTCTTCTTTGTAGACGACGAAAATTTCGAGCCTTCAATCCCTAGCCTGTCCCAGGTGGTGGCTAATAAATGGGATGGTGAGGATGAAGAAGACGAGGTTAAGGTAGGTGTAAGTGTAAGGCCATCAACTTGTTTGCATTGCACGTTTATCTTCACACATTAGCTGTTTCTAGAAACTTTCTGTCAAGATGATGATCTATCCTCAACTGTAGCCAACACAAAAATCCCAGAAAATATATGAATTGAAGTGGAGAAATACCATAATTCAAGCATTTTTCTTGGTGCCAAGTTTTGATCAAGCCATTTAGTAATATATTTAAATCGAAAATATATGTTTCTATTATCTTCCACCACTATCAAGTGAAATATTTTATGGTTTGTGTTTAATCAAACTTGAAAGTATCTGTGAAATCAACAGTATCACCAAAATAGAAAAAATTTTCATGAAGAATAATCTTTTTTCTTAAAATTAATAATGAAAAATTTCATATGGTTACAACTTACTGAGATATACTATATATGAAGTGCTCAAGTTTGGTATTTTCTAGTATTTTATCAAATACTAGAAATTCTTTGGGCATCCTATGTGACATAGTTGTACTTATTGACTTATTGTAGCAAACTTATTTATTTCAGGAAAGTTGGGACGATGAAGCGGAGGAGGAGAAGAAGAAGGAAGAGAAACCCTCAATAGAGATTCAAAAAAAACCTAAAAAGAAGCCGTTGGCCGAGAGAATCGCTGAAAAGGAGGTAAGATTTTCAACTATTCAACTAGTAAACTTTGTCAATTTTTGTATTCGTATAACAATAAAAAAACCATATTCTTTATTAGAGATTGAAGAGAGAGGAAATGGCGAAGCGCCTTCAAGAAGAGGAAGATGAAATGTTCCCAGAAGAAAAGCTACGACATCAAAAGGAGGCAGACTTGAATGTGGCATTAGCAACGACTTTTGCCGAAGGAAATGTGAAAAATTCTGAAACAGACGATCTTACTTTGCCAAATTCAAAAGAAGAATTCAATACTTTCACAGAAACCCTCTCCAAGAAGCTTACCTCCCTGTCCAGCAGCATAGAATATCCCAATTTTGTTGAGAACTTATCTAGGAACCTTTGTGCCACAAGTAAGTATCTATTTCAGGTGGGATGCTTCAGGGTACAATTTTGGGGCTCCTCTGCCATTCTCAATTTCATCATGCAGAAATTTCTCATTCATACTTTTCTAGTGACATCGCTTGATATTAGAAAAATAAAAAATTCATTAGACAACTTATATTTGGAAAAACAGAAACTCGAAAAAGGTGATAAGGCGAAAAAGAGTAAGGGAAAAGGAAAGGCGAAGCTCAGAATGGAGGGGGATAATGTAAGTTATCAGTCATTTGTGAATTTGGGAAATTTTAACTTGTTATTTTTTTAGCAATTATCGCAGCTGTCCGCTTACACAAACGATTATGACGAATTTGACGACTTTATGTAGCAGAAAATTTCACGTGGAACGAATAGGTTTTTAATAATTATATTAAGTTATTCAAGGAACAATTGTTACACATATTCTAAATTAAGTCGTGTGTGTATTTTATTGAATATGCAATATATATTTTTCAATTTTGTTTATGTATGGTTTTTCTTTATGAGTTGAGATATTCCTTCTGTTTTCGAGTTTTTGCAATGCCTGTATATTATAAGACTTGAAATATTTTACACCCAATATGCTACCAATGTTGAATAAAAACCTAACAGTTAGACTGTCCTTTTATTATTTTCGAAAGTCGAATTAACTTGGCATAGCTGAAGTAGAAAAAGCATCATTGAAAGCATTCACAAGAATAAACCTGTTTGAAACATTAAAAATGTCAAAAAACAAGATTTTTTTTCTCAATTTGTACTGCCAAATGAATTGAGTTTTTTTGTATGAGTTCAGATAAAAATGTAGGCATATTGAAACAAATGTAGAAGAAAATTAACATATTGAAAGGGTTATATTTTTAGGAGTGATTAATTTTTGGGAAAGAAAGTTTTTGTCTTTCTACTACTCCATCTTGATACAAAAAATGTGGGAATCTTCCAAAGAAATGAAAGAAGCAATTAATTTCAAAAAATTAGCTCTGTATACAAAGATGTGTAGATCACGCAAAGAAAAAACTTTCAGAAACAAACTGGAAGAAAGGCCTTTCTGAAACAACTACTTTCATATAAACATTGAATTACACGATAGAAAAAAAAATCTTTCGAAACAAATACTTTTATATGAACACTGAATTATATAGAAGTATAATACAAAAATAACCATTCATCATTTTTGACATTTTTATCCTTATGCTACACGTGTTTTTTGCTATGCAGTTGTTGTCTGAGTGAGCTGTTGAGTGAATAAATACGTGAAGCAACTTAGTGAACTGACCTAGTGAAAATCTTGCAAAAAAACGATATTGCCATACTTCAGTTCTGAAGTGTAAATCAGGAATGTGAAGGAACTTCTTCAAATTTATATGGCCACGAGCTCTTGAATATGTTCCAAAATATTCCAACCATTTTATTCCGTACTTCTCTAGACTAGTTTAGAATCTTACAAACATTACACTAGAGTTACTTGAGGAGTCTTTTTGATAGAGTCGTTGATTGTGAAATATTGTTACACTTCGTCGATCAGTAGGTGAAAAATTAAACTTTCATATGAGCTGATAATTGAAATTTGACTCAGAAAACTGCTATAAAAACTTATTCATGGATCTAATAGGCAACGAATGACGAACGATAAAATGAAGATGCAATACAGAAAGAAAGATATCAGTTCTAAGCGAAAAAATCATCGGACAAAACTCTTTGTTGTCATCCATCTCAACCTAATGAGTAATAACGAGAAAAGATTACGGGAGAGACAATAAAAATGGGAACTTTCTACAGTTCCAATTCAAACTTTGGAACAATGTTTTGATGGATATTCCAAACTTTCTAACATCATCTAAACCAATTGTAAAACCTCCAAAGACTATATGAAATGCTATAAATCAGATGAAATGGGGTCAGGGGACAACAAAGTAGGACAAAGTGAAGTGTTCGAGATCCGAGGTCAAATACAAAAGATCCAACTCCGAACCTATAGCAACATTTGAGAAATAGAAAACATGTCGTTGAAATAAAATAGTTGGTTACCATGTATGAGTATTTAACAAAAGTTCCATAAAGGGATCTCCAGCAAAGATGACCACCCACTCAATTTTGAGTATATGAGACTCGATTAGATCATTTCAATTGTCCAGGAAAAGAACAATAGATTCGTAAACGCTGTGTGATTCCGGCATGTGAAGCCATATGATTTGATGGAACTATCAAACTAGTCTCAAAAGTTGCCTCTAGGAGAACAACGAAACTATGCTAATATTTATAGCTGATGTAGAAGGAGGTATCTACTAGAGGACGAAGCCCAGAGTTGTTCGTAGTATTTGATATTCAGTTGGAAAGGGTGGACTGCTTCTCAGCGGTAACCTCAAGACCTGCCAGGATAAATTCAATTTCGGGAATACTAAAGCTCGGTTTAAAAAAGCTGTCCAAGCAAAATTTTCGAAAAAGGAGTTGAGTAGGCATTTTTGTTTAAATGTATATATAGTAGTGAGTGGTATATGTATAGGGAAGGTACAGACATTATTCCATACTCGACAAACAGCGGCCGGCAGTGATCCCTATGTGCTGCATTAGCTATGACTCTTATAGCCCGCTTTTGAATAATGAAGACTTTTTTTGAGTTTGGAGTATTACCCCGTAAAATGATACCGTGATTCAAATGGGATTGTATGAGACCATGAAAGGCATTCAATAAGGTTTTTATGTTGGCAAATTTTTTGAGTTGATGCAGAACATACGTGTATTTGGATATTTTTTTGAACATTTCATCTATACGAGCGGACCAGTTGAAATTATCATCCAAGGTTATTCCAAGGAGTTTCACAGTGCCATAATTGGACAGTGTGTGATTTGCGAAAAAGTTCAGTTTTTGTGTTTTGTTTCTATTCAGCCAGAGTAGATTATTATTATACCATATACTATATTTTCCACCTCCTCTTCAATGTATTCAAAAGTGCGCAAGTCTGAGTGTCTGTTAATCAATGTCGCATCATCAGCATACATGACAATAGTGTTCGGAAAAAGGTAGTGAAGAAGATCATTGATGTAAATAATGAACAAAAGGGGTCCCAAGACAGACCCTTGTGGCACACCATATTTTATTTCACGTAAGTCGGATAGTTTTCTGTTATCGAAGACACATTGAGTTCTTCCTGTAAGATATGATTTCATCAGTTGGAGAGGTAAACTTCTAACGTCATAGTGTTCAAGTTTTTTCATTAAAAGATCGTGAAAAACGCAATCGAACGCTTTAATAAGATCTACAAGTGTGATTGATGTATAAATATCTACCTCGAAACCGTCGATGATGTTTTTTACTACCGTACATATAGCATCAAATGTTTCCAGTTTTTTCCTGAAACCAAACTGAAGTTTATGTATTAGACAATACTTCTCAAAGAAGCTAGTGAGACGTTTTTTCAATATAATTTCAATCACTTTCCCAATGACAGAAACTAGAGATATAGGTCGATAATTGATGGGGTCATCGGGGTTGCCGTTTTTAAAGATAGAAATAACTTTGGACATTTTCAGACAATCTGGAAAAGTACCAGTGCTGAAGCATATATTTATTAAACTTGTTAATGGCTGAGTAGTAACATCGATGAGTTTTTTCAAAAGGTTTGAGTTGATATCGAATATGTCGAAACTTTTGGAGTTTTTCAAGGACTTTATTTCATCACTTCTCCACTGATTTTGTACAAAAGTGTTTTTCGGAGATAGATGAAAATATTACAATCAGCTGATAGTGAAAATGCCTCGTGTTTACGTTCTGGTCGAAAAATCAGAATGAAGTGTGGATATTGATTCATTATTTAAATTCATGACGATGAGTAGTTCAAAAAAAGACTTGAAGATATCTTTACCTTTCAAATATTTTCCCGATGTGGTCTTGTCGTTATAATGAATGGGTTGAATGTTCTTACTGGTATGTAAAACTTGTGAACAACTTGAAAAACTTGCTTCAAAAATACCCAGACATTTTTATTTTGTCTCGAGTAAATGGCAGGCATCCAAGTAGATCAACGTCGTTAAACAATATTGCAATATGCAGACCACTTACTCACCTCTAAATTAATTATTTTCATTGAGCAGTTGATGATTGGAGATGAAATAAACAGAGTGAAATATGTGAGCTGAAACTTGAATGTGCATGATGATAACACAATTAAATTTTTCAAGAATGTAATTTTTTGACGATTGTTTGAGTTTGTGAAAAGGGCTGAAGCAGACAACAACAATAGGTTTGTCATCGCCCCATCTGCCTGTGAACGAAGTAACCAACTGCATATCCGAAATTTGCCCAATTCCTCGTATAAGGAAAGAAAACTTCTCACATATAGTCAGTGGGCATACTTGAAGACTGGCTATGAATCAAATCATCTAAAAGAACTATTCGTTCAAGCCAGATAGATATATCTGCTAAAAGTGTGACCTCAGTCCACTCTTAGCAGACATATTTATGAAAAACTTGGAGACCACTATAGTAAATTCCGACCTGGGTAAAAAACATATTCATTTTTGGTACAGATATGTAGACGATATTCTCGCCTGTTTCAGAGG
>WOGL01001362.1:0-11575 GCA_015342145.1 Leptinotarsa rubiginosa
AAATAATATGCCGACGCCTATGTCGAGGCGGGAATTCCTTCTCTGTGCTGTTCCAATTGGTATTGGAAATACTATACTACAAATAATGCATTATTTTCACCCACGATATTTTGACAGCAGACATTTCGGAAGAAATTTTACTGGATTAGGAAATATGGTACATATTTTGCGAAAATTTGATTACAAAATGGCATTATATTTCACATTTTGTAGCGCGACTTTACGAAAAATATATCCTCTGAGGCCAATGGTTTTTCTCGTATACGCATAAAGAGGAGGAAAAAGAGGAGAATTTCATAAATTTGAACCATAGAAATAATCATGGCCATAAAAGTCTTGATTCATATTCGAGCTGACAAAACTCATACGCCAATATTTAGATACATTAAAGAAAGTGAAAAGTAGTCGAATGGCATGTTGTTAGGAAATTGTGTAATAATAATATAAAATAATATTGTCATATCAATCGTGCAAACTTTTTATCTTTAGTACTACAATGAATTAGTTCGTTAAGTATTCTGTTGTTTTGAGGAAAAAAAAACGATATCTAGAATAATATGAACCATTCTCCATCCGCCTTATAAGAAATGCATTCTAGTCCTAAGATGTAATTATGAGTTCTGTACCAACCTCTTAAGAACGTAGAAAAAATCATTATCCTTGCTAATAACTCGCATTTAGTTTAAAAAAAAAGATACTTTCAGTTGGATTTACATTCCAGTATTCAGTGGTACTGTTATTAATGTTATTGAAAATGGGGTAGAATTGCACATTGCCAAATTCTCCGTAGAATAATTCATTCTGGAAGTTGATAATTCCAGAATGAATAATTCCATGCATATGTCTGTGTTGGAATATTTTGATTTCAACAAGTACATTTTTCCAAGAAAGCTATGAAACCTGCTTTTAGTTACAAATTTTCACAATATAAAATTGAAAATGCCGAATTTTCAGACTCTCTTAAAAAGGAACTACTAGTGGTATCTGGTGGACAAATAGATCGTTAGTTCCCTTAGTTCCAATTTTTCACAAAGAGACAATTTCAGCTGTCAACATTTAGGTTTCTGAAGCTTTTTAAGGATTGCTTTTATTGACCTTATTAAGTGATGCGACCCCATGGTTGCCAACTGCGATAAAGTAATGAAATTTGACATTTGCTACTGAATAAATAACCTATCTTTCTGAGTTACTTCTGCATTTTCATTTTTGGGACATAATTGGGACAGACCATCTTATATTTCTTCATAGCTGATTCTTCACTCTGGAGCCCCAACTTCATATAGGACGACTGGAAATCTCTTTTCGGTCATATTTTGGAAATCAGGTTCTCTTTTACCAAAAATGAAAATGCAGAAAGAACTCAGAAAGATAGGTTATTTATTTATTAGCAAATGTCAACTTGTCAAATGTCATTATTTTTCCGCAGTTGGCAACCATGGGGTCGCATCACTTAATAAGGTCAATTATAATTTTTAATCAAAAGAAAGAAATTTGAATTATTTTTTTTTATCATTGATAACTCATCATTACCAAAGTTCACTATATTTGGGAAAGAAATGTTTTGGCTTTCTACTTCTCCATATTCATACAAAAACTGTGAGAATCTTTCAAATAATATAGAGAAGCAATCAATTTCAATAAGTTAACTCTACACAATTTTTTGAAATTGATTGTTTTCTTTCGTTCTTTGATTCCCACATTTTTTTGTATGAAGATGGAAAAGTAGAAAACCAAAAACTTCTCCAAAAATTATAATCTCTCCCAAAAATATACTTCTTTCAATTAACTGTATTATTATTTATAATTAATTATGGTTATGGTCCGGTCTTAATGAATTTTCCTGGTGTTTACTTCTATATGGTGGTTCGTGATATAATCATGAGTGGCGCTAGTGTTCGTGGGAAGTTATTCGAATTCAAGGTCAAATCAAGTTCAAATTGCAGGCTATTTTCAAATTTAAATATTTCAAAGATACATATCTGAGGACCAAATCAATTATTCGAAAGATTGAAAAAACACTTCGTGTTTACTATTATGTGTATTTATTGTCGAATTTTCTATACAACAAAAATTATTTGAACATGAAATTTCCATAAATTCAGTTCCTGCACCATTGATATTTCTTGTTATTTTTTGTTTCACTAACAAATTTTCAGGTGAATTTCAGGTATTTTTTCAAGATATACCTAATTATTACTTCCAGATTGGATATGGCTATATATATATCCAGCAGATTTTGTTCATAAATTACATTTTTGCACTTCACTTTTCATAAATGATATATCACAGATAGAGCACTTTGAATTTTCACAAATGAGTAATAAGCACACTCTACAGTAATAATGTTCACATGGAATTTTGTACAGAATATCTAGCTTATTCTTACATTTAACACAACTATTTTTATCGACACTCAAATCATCTGTAAAAGACATGAAATTAGTACTTTGTTTAACTCTTGAAATGACTTCCTCTAGATCGCCGTTACAATCAGAATAGTCACGTTTTCTTTTCAAGTTATTACCTACATGATCACTTCTGGTGCCACTTGCCCTACCAATAGTTCTTCCCATGTTTGAAATTTCTGCCCGATGCGAATTTTGAAGAATAAACATGTCTATTCTAGTTTTTAGAGCTACGTTCATTATTGGTTTGAGGTGGTTAGTGAATTTTATTCCAGTAAATGGATCACAGGGTTTTCTTCCAAAGGATGTTTCATTCTGTATATGTTTTTCCAGAGTACTTTGATCTACAGTTTTGCCACTTGGCAATGTCATAGGTATCGACATAATATTACATGTTAAGTCATCTTTGAAGTCTTCAGGTATCTTGAATTCCTCCATTGGTGCTGAAACAGTGGCCACATTTTGTTTCGCGGATTTGGTGGCTAGTTTTGTTATAGTGTTGATAGTGACTTGAGAACAAGACTTTGATGGTACCCCCCACACTTCAACAGATCTTAAACAAGGTACTGATTTATCTGTTCGGAATATAACTATTTTGATACTGCTTGCATTTAAGAAACTTCTAAATGCATTACTTCGGAAAAAACACAGTTCAGAATTCTTGTTGTATCCCTCAGGAGGATTAGTTTTCGAGTATTTTCTACTATTGCAAAATATTATCCCCATCTTATCAAATACTGATTTACATATCAGAGTATGGGTCAGAATTTCATTTCTGGCATATATCTCGATTCCATTGCATTTCTGTGACCCCACTACTGTGTTGAGATTGATATGATCTATGTTAACTGGGCAAATAAACTCGAATTCGATTTCAACTGGTGGTTTTATAGCTGGATAGGCTATAAAACCGCGAACTCTCTTCGAGTATTCGTCACTTATTAAATTTTCCACTTCGTAGCCATCCGTTGAAGGAGATTTACAAACGACCTTTGGATGCAAATTTGAATCTAAAAAATTCAACATTTTCAACGGTTGAATTCAAATGAACCAATGACAGACAAGAGGTTTTTGGGAGATCAGTCAAATAACAGACTGAAATCTTATTTTCAAGAATAATAAAACGCTTCCGAATTCTGAGTAATGATTTGTGAATTTTTTCAGTTTTGGTGGACTTCGATGCCTACAAAAAAACATTTCAATCAATTTCGTAAATCATAAGAATCTCTAACTTACTTCTAAGAGAGCATGCGCAGTGCTCTCCAACGAAGAAATGCGTTGGTCGTCGGCATCAGTCGGTTTATGTAAGGAATGTTGAATTGTTGTTGTGGTGTGTTTTATTCTGAAAGAGATTAAAAATAGTGAAAATGTATAATATTCACAATGTAAATGGTAAGTGTGTATTTGGATTGAAGAATGAAAGTAATTTGATTTTCGATACTCACGTTTTCAAATTGCTTACATGTTGATGAAATAAGCTTTGGCGGTTAAAATCCCCAAAGTGCAGTAGGGGTACAGTAGTGTAAAGGAAATTGCCGCAAGAGAACGTTTTAATTTGTGGCTTTGAAACCTTGAGTATTAAACAATTTTTATTTCAATTATATATCTGTAGACGACTAATCCCATGATAAATTTATCGCCTTTCTTAATTGTATTTAAATAAATGGAGATACTTTGATTAACTGCAGCGTAATCACAACACTTCTACTTGGGAATTCTAGGGATTTTAGTTGCAATATTGTGGTTAGCTTTGTTTGTCACGCGTCATGTCTGACAAAATTTGATTCTTGCTTTAGCTTGTAAACAACTTTCAGGGAACTGATAGCAAAATGGAAAGTAGTTCTGAAAATATGGATTCTTCTGGTGAGGAATACGGTTCCCTGTTGTTTTTTCGCAAGGATGGTGCACAATCCCTGATGTATCAATTATCCCAGGGCCAAACTACAGTGGGCTCTTCTCCAGAAGCCGATGTGAGGCTCAAAATCAGTGATGATCACCTAGAAAAAATACATTGTATCATCAATGTGAATGAAAGTGGAATTGTGAGTAAACTTTCCTATCTTACTAGATTTAGTTTAAGGTTCTTTCTAACAAGTGTTTTGTTTTTCTCCATATACCTAACCTGCAGTCTAAACTAAAATAAATAGCAAATAGATTGATTCATAGATAATTTACTGTCCACCACTTATCATATTTCCTTGTCTCAATATGATTTTAAATTAGGTTGCATTTAGTGAGTTTTACAGCCCTGTACCTACAGTGTTTAAGTTATCACTCCATCATACCTGTGGAAGATAATGTACAACTATCACTATTAATTACAACATTTATGGATGTTTTACCAGTTGCATGTTTTTAGTCTAGTTTCTACAGCAAAAACTAATCTGTGAGACTAGGGTGATCATTTATATTTTTCCCTTTACATATATTCTTGTTAGTTAAAACAAGGATACCATACTGAGAGTCGTATATTTTTCAGAAGAGATTATTTTTTTGGAAAAAAGTTATTTGGCTTACTACTGCCCATATGTTTTGTACAAATATAGAGAAGTAGAAAACCAAAAAACTTTTTTTTCTAGTACGATACTCCTGGAAAAAAAACTTAATTTTAAACATTTCAGACATCCTGTATTTAATTGTTTTTTTAACGAAATTTTTTATAAATAATGACCTTGAAAAATGAAAGTTTTGGTATGTTTCTCTTCTTGTCTACTACATCACCAGAGGTACTGTAACTGACTATTATATTAAGGATTATGGAAAAACCATTTAATTATTGTTTTTTCACAATCAGCTAAAAATGGATTGACTGATACGTGTATCTGTTTTTTGTAGGCCACCATTATAAATAAATCTATAAAGGCCCCTGTAAAAGTAAATGGCATTTCAGTACGAAAGCATAAAGTATTGAATGATAAAGATGTTATTGAGATAGTTGGGAAAAAATGTCAGTACCTGAATGACAATATCACAAAGGAGGTAAGTTTTTATTTCTTTGTAAAATTTAAGATTTAATGAAATTATTACAGGAAGTAGAAAAAAATGAGAAAGATCTTGCTAAAAAGGTTTTAACACCTTCATTAAGTAGAAGAAGCATGGCTCCTCAACTTCAATCAAGAAGTGCTAAAAAGTCGCCTAATTTAAAGTAAGTTAAATATTTTACATACCAATGATTCACGAATAGATTTTAAACATCGATTTTTTGTAGGACCAAAACTCCAGTTCAGGTTAAAAGAGCGGTTTCAAAAAGGAACTCTGAAGGGTAATGTTTATTTAATTTAGCATAATTCTTATATTAATTGTAAACTTTTAGAACTTCCATTACTCCACAAAAAAGGATAGACCAAAGATCGCTTAGTGAAAAATCCAAAACAACGTGAGTAATTGTTTTTGTTTTAAAAAAGGTCACCTCTAAAAAAAGTCACTTTTTGTTCATTGTGGATTACAAGTTTTTCATTTCTGAAACTACAGAATGTTTTTTTACAGATTTACTTTGGTTGTAATTATAAATGTTTGGCTTGAAAATAGTCAGCCATTTCGATCAGACATAATCTGTATATGTGACATGCAATTAATATTTGCTTCCAATTACTTGACATATTGAAAAAGTCAGTGTATGTGAGTAGTCTTCCTGTATCAAGGGTGTTCAGTTTGAAATCAGTTATATTAAATTGAAAAAACTCTTTAAACACCAGAAAATCAAATTTTGATATGATTTCAGTAAAAATTGTTAATTTTTGGAAAGTATTAATTGAAGAAAATCTCTGAAAACAAGAATATTTCTGCAATACTCGATATAGTTTATATGAAAATTCAACTTTATTAGGATTGAAAAAATGTATCAATTATAGAACAATTCATATTTTGTCTCTGTTACATGTCATCGAAAAAAGGAAAATATTTTGTGGTAAACAGAAATTTAAATATTGTGTAAAGAATTTATTGAAAACACTTTATCCTCACCAGAACAGAATTGCTGTCTTCCAACATGTTTCACTAACCAAATTAGGAGATGACTAAGACAGTCTTAGTCTTGTATTTTGGTTTCATTCAATGCAAAATTGGACTTTGGAGTTATGAAAGTACATTGACGAAATCAATGAAGTATATTTCTTATCCAATATTGCCCATTTTCAAGAATTACTTCGCTCTTTTAATGATATTGAGTTAATTTTTTATTATGTCTCTCTGCTATTTATTAATCTTCACTGTTTCATTTCACAAACCACCGGAAACTATTTGATCTTCACAAACTTCATTTTCAAAATTTCACGAGACATGTTTCGCTATCACAGTAGATTTTTCATAGTAAATAACACATTACAAACTAAATATTCACTCTAACTTTTATATACCACACATAATCACCAGTGAGAACTCACTTACGTACTCAATTGTAATTATGTAGACCTAGAGCATCTCAACTTTTATGCTCTAGGCCGAGTCAATAAGGAAATTCAGTATTTCAGTATCTTCAGTCTAAACCTTTAGGAATGATCTTATCTTAACAACTACCTGAAAAAGGCAATCGGTTGTGGAAATAGATATAGTTTGTATAGTTGAAATCATGATTGTGAAAGATCGAAACCTTAGAAAATAAACCACAAAAATTACAAACGAAATTTCTTGTACCCAATTTGTAGTTTCATATGATAACTCATTTCTAAATCACTCTCTAGGATGATCGAATGATTAGTCATGAATTGATGTTTTCATAGAATTTCTATGTGAATTTTGATCCCAAGTTCATTCTCAAAGAGTATATTCCAATCACTCAAAACTATAATAATTACACGATTTACTAAACAATTACATTAACTTCATTTTCAGTTCAAAATTGGTTGTCTCTAAGGCGCTGGGTGCCAATGCCAGTAATACAAAACGTCGATTATCTCTGGGAAGTGATCCACGAAAAGTTTCCAGACACAATATAAATTCAAGAGTTTCGGCTAGAAATATCCTTTTCAACAAGAATACCATAACATCAATGATTACAGAAGAGGAAGAAATACCCTCACTCTCTATGAATCAATTGACGACACCGATAAATAAAAAAGTGGAATCTGTCAAATCGAGTTTCAGAAAGAAAAGTTCAAAGAAACTATCCACAGCTGGTGATCTCATAGATTTAAATTCTCCTAGAAAGTCTATATTGAAAAACACCCCTAGAAAGAGTGAATTGGCTACAGTGGATGACACCAGCGACCTTTCGGGAAAAACGGTATCATTTTCCAATGTTAAAGTGAGGAATTCGAAAAACGAAAAGGGCATTTTGTACTCTGATGAAACGGAATATTTGAGATTATCTTCATCATCACTCACCAATGATGATTCGTTGGTTTTTTCATCAGAAACCGAATCTTCAAAAAAATCTGTATCAATGTTGTCTTTGAGAAAGAGTATGGAAAAGCAATTGGAAAAACCATCTTCCAGCAGATCTCGATTGTCTTTGCAACAAACAAGTCTGAATTCAGTAGACAAACAGAGAAACAGCAATCATGAATTGAAAACAAGAATATTTTCAAGGAGGTCTCTACATTCTCTGAAAGAAAAATCAAAAGACGTATCTTCTAATGACGAACCTCCCTTGGATGACACCAACAAATGCAATTCGAGTGAAGATTCATTTGAACTACGGTTATCAAGTCCTTCTGATCAGCATTCCATGACAGACGAAACGAAAAGTACCGAAAGTTCGTCAGTGAAGATTTCAACTCCAAAGCAGAGGTGTTCCACATCTGGTACAGCTGCAACGAAAAGTAAGGTCTTTGAAGAAAATGATGTTTCTCTAATCGTTAACATTGATGAAACTAATGAATTATCGGTAGGAGGATTTTCTATGAAGGAAAATGACCTGGTGATTGATTCTACAGAGGAAGGTGGTTCTAAAGTTGATGAAATCCATTTGTCTTCCATTTTTCAAGGATCAAGACAATCATCTTCTAGGCGAAGGAGTAGCAATGCAAATATTCTCAAAGAGACAACAGGTCATGGTGACCAATCTTCATTGGGAAAAAGTCTTAAATATAATGAAGAAGATGAAGAGGATAGATTACTTGATATTTCTGAAGGTAATGCAACTGACCAGTCAGAATTTGAATCTTCACTTGCTGATGAAGAACCACCCCCTTTATCGAATCGAAGATTATCAGATAGAAGAAGGCGCACTTTGGAACCACGTATATTATCCCGTAGATCAGGTAAAAATCGGAAGTCTTTACCAAAAGAAATGTTCTCATCTTTCAGAAATAAAGATTTGAAAATGACGAAATCTCCATTCAAAATAGCAAATAGTCATGAAGAATCAACTTCACCATGTCACAAGGGTACATCAGTCTCGAATACATCAACAGAGATTTATCAAACTACTGGTAATAACAAATCTGTAAGTCAACTTTTGGAAAACTCATTATTGTCTGCAGATGACAAAACGCCAGAAGAAAGCCGTAGATGTTCGTTAAGAAATAGTAATAATTTTGTGGTTCAACACATAGAAAATGAACCAAGAACCCCCTTAGTAAGAGGAAAAAAATCTTTAGGAAATCTTGAAGAACTGACTACGGACTCAAAAAATGCATCCGACTTAAAGATAAGATCTTTATCAAAAGACAGACAACCTTCAGGTGGAGATCTTGACGAAATTTTGAAAAATGAAACACACCAGCAAGAGAAAGGATCGTCTGATAATAATAGTATTCAAGTAAACCCCAGCACTTCATCAGAAAAAACTACATCTATAACAAGAAACAGATCTTCAGGAAGAGGTAAAAGGTCCTTGGTTGGTGATCTTAATTCATCAGTTGAACAAAAGACCTCTGATCCAGAGGTAAATTCTTTGAGAAAAAGCAGGAAATCATCCATAAGCAATCAGTCACTACGATATAGGTCTTCAGTAAAAGGTGAAAAATCATTAGTTGGTGATACTCTAGAAGAACAGCTTGAATCAAAGGATGAGTCCTGTGTGAAATCTGAATCTGAACTTAACGAAGACTCAACCCTGACCATGCGAACACCTGAGTTCAAGAACCAGTATGCCAGATCAAGCAGGAAATCATCACTTAGCACCTTTCGAAAAATTAATTTACAGTCGGAAGGACAAACATTCAAACAAAGCTCAACTTTGCCAATTGAAGACAGAACCCCTGGTTCAGATGAAACAAGTAGAAATTCATTAATTGAGAGTATTCATCATGACTCAACGTTGATAATGGATGAACTAATGACAACATCACGAAACAGATCCTCGGTAAATGCCAGAAAATCTTCGATAAGTGATCTCCATACAGATTCAACTTTTGTAATGGAAGATGAAACAGCTAAAGCAAAGAACAAATTTTCTAGAAGAAGTGGGAAATCTTCACTAGCTGGTATCCATCATGATATAACTTTACCTTTAGAGGGACAAACATTTGCTCCCAAAAACCAGTCTTTGAGAAAATCTACAAAGTCGTCATTGAACAATCTTCCCAAAAACTTAACTTTGCCGTTGGAACTTCAACAAGACCTGATCATAACATTGGACAATAAAACACCTGAGCTAACTAGATCTTCAGTTAAAATAAAAAATTCCTCAATCCGTCGTTTCTCTCAAGGTACCACTCCATTGAAACATGGAGTGTCTCTGCCTATTCGAAGATCATCAAGAACACCTAAACCGAGTCTCAAATACTCTATGAGAATTTCTTCCCAGTCTCTAGCAAATCAAAGTAGAAAGTCTATTGTTGGTCTAGAAACAAACAAACCTTCAGTGCAAAGTGTAGTTTCAGTTAGTGATAATGATGAATCGTTACAAGAAGAACCAGTTGAAAAAAGTACTTTATTTACAGCTGAAAAGTCCAAAAAGATTTCAGTCAGATTATCTCCTGTTGGTCATCGTCCTCGAAGATCTGTAAGAAGGAGCAGCAATGTTGAAAATTCTTACACAGTTTCTCTTGCTCATTCTACTTTGAATGAAAATTTCCCTTCGTTTATGCAGTATGATGAATTCTCCATCGAAGATAGTGAAGCAGAAACTCTAGATTCCAGGAGAAGAGCTTCGTTTAGAAAATATGAACCAGAAGAATTGACAGATTGTGATGATACGGATATGACTCATGAATCTAAGACTCCTGAAATGAGTAGACGATCATCTAGAAGAATTAACAAATCTTCTGCTGAAGGCATTGGAAAATCACAGTTGTCTATGACATCAGAAACTCCTGAAACGAATCGGACTTCTTTAATGGGAAGCATCAATACTAAAACAGAGGTGATATCAGTGAGTGATTCGTTGGAGAGTACTCCTGAAAATAATACTTCCATTGTTTATATTGACTCATCATTGGACGAATCACGCAAGCGGAGTCACATGAAATTATCAAAAACTATCCATTCTAAAATTGAAGAAGGTGATCTGTCAACGCCAAAATCGGCTATTAAAAGTCGTAGGTGAGTTGAAAATTTTTTATTTGATAATTTTCTTTTTTTGTTTTCCACAATATTTTTTACCAAATTTGTCCTCGACAGGGGTAAATCTACACCATACCAACCAGTAACAGAAGATATTACTCCAGTATCACCTTTGGACCCATCCGAAAGTGAATCTGGTTTTAAAACTCCCTTGACTACTCCTGGATTATTTGAGAACATTCGTAAATCTGCAATCAAATCAAGAAGTCGAATGCAAAAGTCATCAAAAAGTTTAATGGAGGAATTGAACAAAGCCAAATCTAACAAAAAGGCTACTAAGAGACCGAGGGAGTCCAATGACAATTCTGTTAGGCAACATAAAAAAAGAAAATTAATTATAAATGAAGATGACAGTTTTGAGGTGAGTTTTCTTCATGTATTAAATCATTGAAGTAATTATTAATACTGTTTTACGCAACAGTTACAATTCACAGATTCCAGCAATTATCTGGCAAAAAACCTGTTTTTTTATATTGGGTTTTCCCTCTATGTTGTTGATATTATTATTCTAATAATGAAAGTTACAGCTCAATAAACTACAAATGAAAATGAATATTACTGGAGTTTTTTCTTAACACCAAATTGTTATTTTTAACACCTCGACACGTGTTTCGATCACCAAGTGATCATCTTCGAAGAGGAAGATTAAAACAGTTTTAAAAAACTCCAGTAATATTCATTACTACACCAAAGGTACCAAACAGTGCATCATAAGTACATAT
>WOGL01001363.1:0-11562 GCA_015342145.1 Leptinotarsa rubiginosa
AAGCACAAACAAGTGCCGAAGTTAAACTTCATTGAAACTTTTCGAAAAAAAAGTTTCCCATATGGTGCGCACTTTAATGGTGACACTGTATATGGGTAGAAAGTTTTTGGCTTTCTACTACTTTCGAGCTATATGATAATACATGATTCTCCATTGATATGAATATAAATGGGCAGAAATAAAAGTTTACTATCAAAAAGCTACGAATAAATCAACCTCAGAAAACTGAAATAATATCTGAAGTGTTATATAATATCAAAGTAATGAAATAAGTGTACACTTTCTAATGAATTCAAACATTTTTCAATTTCCAGTATATCTCAGTTAGTTTTTCCTGAAAAGTACCTGTGTTTTCATTATAAATTACCTATATCCTTATTGGAATATCGAAGTCATTCAATATATTCGTGTATTTCAATGGAATACTCAGATGCTAATCAATTCATCATGTGGATATTTGAGTTATGGACATCAGCCATTCATCCTAACAACTAGTCAGAAGCATGCATATAAAAGGGTCCATTCTAGGTCCATCTTTGTTCTGAATATAAGTTGAGGCTATCAAACTCTATATCAGAAGAGACTAATCTACCTATTCGAAGAAACTAACTTTACAAGCAAACTCAATCATTAGAGAAAGAAAATTGTCTCTTTTTGATAGTTACTTATGTGATAAGTATAAGTGTTCGACAGACATAGCCTGCCTTATTTCACAGAAAATGATTGATTTCAGAAGTAACCATCGAACTATGGCTGCACATTGCTTCCGGTTTCAACTCATTACAGCTAGAACTACACTCCCTAAAAACTCTTTCTTCAAGAAAACATAATTCATAAGGAATACAATCTCAGACTACCTACATTGAAAAAACTTGGGAAGACCATACTGATTCATGACTGAAAATAGTATGGACATTCCACTGGCTCCCACTGAACTTCAATACTTCATCGTCATATTAAACTGTAACAAATAATATAGAGTATAGGCCGCCTTGATCCACGAAAAAACTTCAAAAACATTGAGATAGTAAACTGACAAGTGCCCTCATTCATATTGAAAAGTGCCCTTATTCATCAAACAAACTTACTGATATCTGATGGTACTACTAATCTGAATTCTGAGTGTTGAACTGCAATTTTGCGTTTGAGGTATTTGATAACAGAGATTAGAGAAGATTGAAATTGGTATTCCCGAAACGAAAATTCTCATATCTGTTTCATTTTTTCCGGACTCAGATTTGAGATCCATAAATTGAAGTAACGGTTGAAAGCCAGCATTTAAAAAATATTACGTTCGAAGTAAGTGAGAAAAAAATAATGAGTGTTCCTGTTGAAAAACATGTGATGAAAATGTTTATGAAATAGTGAAGTAATTCACCAACCTATTGTTAAAAAAAAACATTTTTCATGATGATATTCTACCACGTAGCAACTCCATCCATCAATTCGCTATCCATTCTGTATTCATGAGTGTTCTGCCAAGATATTAGTTATTTTCTGACAGACATTCGTCAAATCAAACTGGGGAAAACAGTGGAAGAAAATTATTGTTTTCAATCTCATCCAAAATATTGGTTTGTATTCTGGTTTTGGTGTTGTCTGATGTGTGAATATGAACTGATGAGACCAATGAAATATTATATATTGAAAATAATTATTCTGTACAAGAAATATGCTGATAACGAAGTCGTTACTTTTTCCCACCGTTCATCCCTTCGAATTGAAATCATTCTCGCTTCATTACTATTTATTAATTCAGTGAGTACAACATTGCCCCATATGTCTACACTCCAACTATAGGGTAACCACCCCCATGCACACAATCTGCCACAACCGCAAATACTCCCGTCGTACATCTATTCACCAAATCATATTTCCAAACTCGCAAACGCACCCTCCTCCATGAATAACTGATGATCCGTAATCTTCCTCTATTCCGTATGCCATTTCTAACTCTTTGTGTGGAACCTCCAACGCAAACAGGTGGAAAACTCGGCTATACATTATGAGTTTAAGTTGTCGAGCTTTGACGTGCTGACAGCATGAGTCCATTAATAATTACGGCCGAATAACGTTTTGCGCAAAGTCCAACAGCATGCATCATTCAGAATAAACAGTGGGATCTTCGCTTGGAGTAGTCCGGTATCATGATTGATCTAGCCCATATGATGGATAAACTGATATTCTGATGTGTTAGTGGATTCAGGGGTCTAATTTATCTATTTATCCCTCATAGTAATTATACAATTTCAACACTATAAATTTCATTCAAGGCACGTTTTACTACACGATAGCTACATAAGTTGGACTACTATCTTCCATTACACTGATATTTTTCCAACTTTAATGAGTAGATTTTGGCATAACAGGTAGAATTAGGTTTTTTTAAATGATATGGGAATATTATTCAATTATACAATTAAGCTGCCTTCCACTCAACCTCGTAAAGCGCCATATGAAGTAGAAGTAAATACATAAAAAAGTCTTTACCATAGTTATCGAGGGGTGTTCTGTTTCATCAATAAAATCATTTTCAGATTCTCTTCAAACTCTTTCACCGTCATCTCTTTCAAACTGTTCGGAAATTCATTGTAAATTTTCGAGATCTGATAACTATGAGATCTTTCATATATTTGTGTTTCATGCAATGGGGTTGTTGAAAGCCCTTTGAACCTCAAGTTCAATGTATGTTCATCAGTTCGTAATTTAATTTCATTGTAGAAATATTCTGGTGTTTTAGTTTAAATTATACTAAGATATAAGCTTGCAGAGTTTAGCCACATCCGGTTATCCAGATTCAACCAGTTTATAACTTTCAAAGTATAGGTGATGCTTTCATATTTGAGAATACCAAAAATCAATCTCAAACAAGAATTTTGCATCATTTTTCATATAAAAACTTCGAGATTTGGACCATAAAGATATCTGCGAATTCAAAACTGGACAAAACCAAGTCCTCGCAAAGCACTGATTTGATTTTTCATGTCTACTAATGGGAATTAATTTCAAACATCCATATGCTTTGCGAATGAGTTAACTCACATGTTCCCAAAACGAAGATTCTCATCCATAATGACTCCTAGGTTGTTAGCACAGTCCACCACTTCGAGTTTATCTTGTGTAATTCTAATTTTCACCAGACTTTTCACCCAATTTCTATTATTTTTTTGACAAAGACTAGAATATTTGACTCAGTAGCATCAATTTGTGGATGTAATTTGATGATGAAACTACAAATTCATTGATGTCAATATTGATGTATTCACATGCATCAACAATGTCATTAGGATCAAATGAATGATGAATTTGAGTATCGTCTGCATGAAGGTGCATTCGACAATATATATGTTTGATAATTCTGCTAGTATTAAGCTAAAAGAGAACAGGCCGGCACCTGATTTTAATAATAGATTATCAGAGTAGTTCAGATCAATACCATTTGCCGTCTTTTCGTCAAATATGATCTAAGAAGTGATACTGTGCTTTCAGTCATACCGATATGTATCAGAATTGATAATAAGATATCATGATTGATTGTATCAAATGCACGGCTGAAATCGAATGTAACTAAGATAGTGCATTTGCCCGTGTCTGTAGCTTCCATTACATGGAGAAGTGCCGAAGCGCAAGTGTGGCCTTTTCTGAAACCAGACTGTATGGTGGTAAGGAGTCTGTGAATATCAAGATGTGCTTTAATTTGCTTTTCTATTATGTTTTCAATTATTTTGGACATTGTAGGTAATATACTGATTCCAAGTAGATCTTCAAAATTTTCTGGATCTGATTTTTTTGGCAACACTGTAACTATGGCACATTCAGGTGGAAACGCATTACTAGAATAACATCAAAAAATTGTTTATATACGTAATGCAGGGAACGGTTTGATCGTTTTCAAGTTCATTTCATCGCTTTCTGTAGAATTTCTTTCAATTGAATTTATCATTTCATAAACAACTAACGCGTTAACAGCTTTGAATCTGAATTCCGAAATCATGAGGGGATAATTCTTGTGAAAATCTGAGGGGATTGTAGGATCATCCGTTCAATGTAGAGGATTTATGAAAAAAATTATGATTTTTTGGATATTTTTGATTAAAAAAAGCCTTTATTCTCTCATTATTGCCTGATTAGTGTAATTTCTTAACTGTTTATCAAAACCACAGTTCAGTCTGCTTGAATTTATAAAGAGACCAATTTCTAGTTTTCATAGTTCTTTTCTTATTCCCAGTTAGCCAGGGTGCAGGGGGTTTGATAAATCTTTTGGTCACTAACGGGCCATAGAAATCAAATAAACTGATAATACTATCAACCAAAAATGAAACTTTGTCATCGACATTATTTCACAATGTTTTCAATATAACAGCAGTTAGTAACAAAATCTGATGAGGTGAATAATTAATTCTAGGAAAAACCAATTGTTGTGCAATATTAACTCCAGAAAAACAGGTACATTTTCAATACGTTAATTCTTAGCATTTTATCAAAACAAATTGTATGATGGTGAGTGATTCAACTTGAATATCTGCGTTTATTGATTTCCAGAGATTCCAGCAGATTTAATTTTTGTCCAATATTTTCTGTATGGGATATGTCGTAGCCCAAATCGAAATTGTGGTTGTTCTCTAAAAGGTGGTAATCATAGGTAGATTTGGTTCAATACTTCTTTTTTGTTCGGAAATTCTTGTTTTGAAATCCCTTCAAGTCCTTTCCATATAAATTTCTGTTTGACAGCCACAGTATAAAGTGAGGTGAACAAGTTCGGCAATTTTCGTTTTCAATTTTTGAAGTCTTTTCTATACTAACTTTTGTTTGAAAGTTCATGTAGAAAGGACATAAGAAATTTTTCAAAACGAAAGAAAGCAGTTTCACTTGTACTTACCACCTTTTCGAGAACAATCAGGATTTCAACTCGGACTAAGACATATTACAGACCAAATATAATGGACAAAAATTGAACCTGCTGAAATCTTTGGAAATCAATAAACGCAAATATTCAAATTTCCTTTAGAACGACCAACAAGAAGTTCATCACTAGCCAGTGTTGAATTTGTTTTCAGGAAGTGACAAGAATCAACATATTTGAAATTTACCTGTTTTCCTAAGATTAAAATTGCGTTATAACTTGTTTCCAAAATCTACATATTTTACCATATAGTAAGTCCATCATACATATAATTGAGTTTTGTTACCACCCTCTATTATATGAAAACAATGTCTTTCATATAATAGTTTTCATATAACATCAGAATAGTTTGCAGTGCTAGTTCAATTGATATAAACTACGCTGTAGTGAAATGGAATTTACAGTTGAAACATTATTTGCGCCAATATGAATTGGTAAATCAAAATTTCCATAAACACTTAAAGACCAAGAATACTACAACAACGTTTCAGTGAAATTTCTCACCTATAGATAGTGATTCAGTGTTTTATGAAAAAATCAAATAATTGTTCCACTCTATGCATTGTAGTTAAACAAATAGGAATTTATATACCCCAGCACATAAAGTATAACTTAGTTAACACTATTGAGATGATAAAATCTTATTTCAACGTATGCTTGAATGAAAACAAGTAACAAATTCTCAGGCATAACTCAGAATAAAAAAGCACGAAGATTCTTGAGCAAAATTGCGAACAAAACACCACTCATGCTTTGCGGTCAGTAGAGTCATAAATCAAATCAATCAATGAAAGTAATCGTCACGCTCAGTTCTGTTGATAGAACAAGACAATCTATTCTACCTCAGATATAGCTTTCTTTAACGGATTAGTAAATACCTGGTCCATAGTTTTCTCTAGGTCTACGTTGAACATTTCCAGTCATTAGTTTTGCGTGCTCTTGCTCAAAGTGATCATTAACTGAGAGTTGGAATATCAAACATATTGGTTTATGTAATACAGAAACCACATTCACAACCAACCATTACATTCAAATATACATATATGCAAATATGAACAAGAAAATGAACACATTTTTTTTCCAATTGGTAAACTCGGAGAGAAGAACAAAAAAAAGCTTGGAGAATAATCATTGGATCAACATATAAAGAATTTATCCAATACCTATAACGAAGAGTTTCTATAGTTTTTGATAAACTTTAACGAATTTTTCAATGTTTATTTGCAGCAGACCGCCTTTGGAAGCCTCATTTATCGTTGATATTCGAGAATTGAGTCTTCTGTCAATTTTATAAATGAAGTCTTCGTAGGGGGATATGTCACCTTTAATATCCGGCTTGCCTTCTTCAGGACAGTTAAGTGTTTCAGCAGATCATCACTGATGAGACCTTGGCGGTTCAAAACACCGCTGTCTGGTGTTGGATCACAAGTTCATCTAGTTGCCTTGCCGTGAGAGACAGAGGAAGAATCTCGTGTGGAGGTCGATGTCAAAAGTTGGTTTTGCAAACTGACTGCCTTGGAGAGCCTTGTTTATTTATAATTTTCGAAGATAAGGTTTTCTATCAATTCCATATATGGCGTATTCGTAGGGAGAAATATCATCATTTCACTAGCTAAATAACTTTGTGTGCCAAATACGTGGACTGTTGACAAATAAGGTGAATGTTCAAATTTCGCTGGCTACATAAATTCGATATATTATTTTTTAATTTATTCGTGTTGGTATACTCGTTCCAAACATATGTTCACAGTTTTAGCTGTTTAGCATATTGATTTGTTGGTGAGAGGCATAAAAGTGTTTTGATTGTTCGGCGATTTTCTGCTATTGAAAATAGAATCAGGTGATTAAAAACATTTGAAATATTCACAGTGGCATACGGTGATTGTACTATGAGTCGAAAAAATTTTCACAAGTGCTAATAGCTCTTCACAGAAGGTCGAAAAGATGTGAATGACGACGCTTGCCCTGGACGCCTAAGTTCATCAACAACCAATGAAAAATTTCAGAAAGTGAAAAATATTGTTATGGAGTATCGTCATGTCAGTATTAGGGAAGTTGCTGAGGATGTCTGCATACCAATTGGCTCATGCTATGCAATTTTTTCGAAAATTTTGGGTATGAAGTGTGTGGCAGCGAAGTTCGTTCCAAAATTGCTAAATTTTGAGCAAAGAAACATCAACAGCGATTCAAATTTGCTTAAAAGGATCATAACTGGGCATATGGTCATGATATCGAAACCAAAGTCCGATTGTCCCAATGGAAGAGCCCATAAAAGCCAATACCACAAAAAGCATGCCAACTTTGATCAAATGTCAAGGTTTTGCTAACTGTTGTCTTTAATTATCGTCTCGTAGTGCATCAGGAGTTTGTACAGTCAATGAAGAGTATTACCTTGAAGTTATGCATCGCTTGCGAAAAGCAATACGAAGAAAACGTCCTATATAGTGGAAAAACAACTCATGGCTTTCGCATCACGATAATGCATCTGCTCTTTTGTCATTAATTGTTCGTAATGTTTTGCCCAAAAGCAACTCCTTAATCATTCCTCAGCCACCGTATTCACCAGATTTACCCCCTGCGACTTTTACTGTTCCCAAAATTGAAGAGCCCCATGAAAGGACGGCGTTTTTCGACGATTGAGGAGATAATTACCTAATCGCTAAGAGAGCTCAAAAAGCACCAAAAAGTGCGTATCAGAACTTCTTCGAAGATTGGAAAAACGCTGGCACAAGTGTATTATATATGAAGGGAACTACTTTGAAGGGTACAGAATAAAATTTCATGAATAAATGAATAGTTTTTGAGAAAAATAGATATTCACCGGACCATTGTGAAAAAATCAGTCCTCTTTGTATTCCAGAATATTTATTAAGTAATCTTCAGAACAATCAGTCCCAATAATCTATTACAATGTCAAAAACTATGTAAATAACCATTCTCAATATAATGCAACGACTAAAACTGAAGTTACTCCAAATCACATGAATCAAAATCAAATTCAAAGACACATTCAGTTGAAAATGACAAATGGACCTATTTCAATCGAATTGACTATCAGTTACATTCAGTATCAATTTCTAAGGATGATATCCCAATTTCAATATTTTTTAAAATGTTTTTACATTACATTTGACAAAGAAATCTGTATTCCTCAAAGACTTTTTGATATTGAAACAAATGGGTTCAGAATAGCCAAACTAAAAAGTGGATGATAAATACCCAATAGTTCAAAATACTAAAAAACACGCTTCAATAGCAACACACACTCAAACATGATATGATACTAATTCAAAATTGTGTTCAACATCGATAATGAGTCTTATGGCTTGTAACTGATGAATTTCAATAAGTTTGAAATCAGAATGAATCTATATACAAAAAAAAAATTAAATCTGTTGTGAAAAAGCGTGGGGTGCTAAATATCCATCTGGCTGTTTGCCAGATTGGAGTCATAATAAACATATAATTTAAAGCATCCCCCGCTTTTCAACAACAAAATTATTTTTTTGGTAAATTGATTTATTCTAATATGAGAATTATTAAATTGTCATCAGTTACATCAAGCCATAGAACTTATTTTCGATGTTGAACATCTTAAATTAGTTTCGAATAATTTTTCATTTTTTAGTTTATGTTGATATTGAGACAAAGTTTTTTAGTTTTTTCAACTATCATTCATCTGGAGTGATTTCCTATAGCACTCTCATACTGCAATTTTTCTATAATTCCTCCAAATCCTTGTCATGCACTGTTTGGAACTTTTGGTGTAGTAATGAATATTACTGGAGTTTTATCTCAACACCTAGGTAGAATACCTAGGTCGTTTTGACCTATTGTGAAAGGGTGACCTTGACGTTTCGGCATTTTTTTCTATATCTGATTCTTTAAATTTTTCACTAACCGCATCTGCGTAACTTTATTTATGAAGTTTTTGCCGCATCGTTGTAGTTCATATCCAGTTCCATGATTGTAGCTATTATGGATTTTGTCTTTCAAACTCTGGGCAATTTTTCATTTCATGAAGCGTTTCAATGCAAACAATTGATTTTTACTTTAGATTCATTTGCTTCTAAGACATACTTTCCGCTATCAAATTCTTTAAAATTTATTCGTACTCGACTTCTACCAACCATATTTTTAAAATTTTATCTAACAAAGGCCAAGTATTCAAAACAATTTTGCCTATTTTCATAAGATTGATAGGCGATTTATCCGTACTCCCTCTACCTGATACGTACCGACCTGTATTCATATGTCCTCTGTATGAATTTTGTATTTTTTTTACTTTGTTCCCTATCGTTGGTTATTGACGTTTTTTCATCTATGCTCTGAATTCCATCAATATTATCTAATGTTGCTAATGTATGCTATCTTGCAGTGTGCAAGGCTTATTAAATTGAGACCTCAAAGAAATGAGCGGATCAATATTTTAACAGACAGGAAGAGCGCACTAGGGGCTCTGAAAAACCCGAGGGTGACATCAAAACTGGTCTGGGAATGCCATGAAAAACTGAATGAACTTGCAAACAGGAACAAATTAACTTTGTACTGGGTGCCAGGGCATTCAAGAATCACAGGTAATGATAACGCTGATGAATGCGCTAGACGCGGATCATCAACTTTATATATAAATCCTGAACCAGCTCTGGGAGAACCAAAATCATTGGTACGAAACCGGATTAGGACATTGACCAATAAAAAGCACACAGAGTATTGGACAGAAGTACTTGGCAACAAACATAGTAGAACCTTCATTAGGGAACCGTCTGAGAAAAGAACCGAAGAACTACTTCAATATAGTAGGGATCGGCTCAGAATGATTACAGGGTTACTAACCGGTCATTGTCCGCTTAGAAGACACCTGAATAAAATGGGGCTGTACAACGGAACCCTCAGCTGCAGATTATGCAACGAAGGGATAGAAACAGCTCTACACATCTTATGCGAATGTAAGGCACTGAATCACAGGAGGCAGGCAATATATGGACGTACGAAATTACGTCCAGAAGAATATGACGAACATCCAACACGGAACCTGTACATACTAGTACAGGGAACTAGACTGACGGAATTGGTGTCATGAGAAGATGGGAGAATAAACGCAATAAGCCTAAGAGGCTGCAGATTTTCTGGAGACTTGGACTGAATGGACAAGTCAGACAGCTCCCGAGGTACCAAAATAAAATCTAATGTTGCTAAATCTGCTAATAGTTGTCCACCGAATTTATTTAAATCTTGGTTATCTATGTTTGTTTCCACTACTTTTGGTTTCTCCGTTACCAATCGGGGTGTCCAATGACATGGCATCGTCGTGTAATGATATCTCTGGATGTTGGGGATGTATCCACATCACGAAATTCAATTCGTGAAGATTGTCTGAAAACATTACTAATTCACCACTCACTATCAAAATATTTGGTTAGTTTCGGTGCAGGGCCGTACTTATGAATATGAGTAGACAGAAACAAAAGTATACCATCAAAAAGTTTCGAATAAATTAACCTCTATAAACTAAATGAAAACTACTCAATGATATCTGAATGAAATCAAAGTAATGAAATAAGTGAAATTTTTCGATTGAATCAAAAAACTTTTCAATTTTCAGTATATCGCAGTTAGTTTCTACTATTCAGATGCTGATTGATCGATAATATGAATATTTCAATTATGCACATCAGCAATTCATCGTAACAACTAGAAGAGTACATAAATATACAACGGTCCGTTCTAGGCTCCCTATTGTTCAGAATATACGTGAACAATATTTTTCACATGCCTCGCTTGCTACCGATATATCGCTTTTGCTGATGCAATACTCTCACATAACTACTAAGAAAATGGTGGTGATACTTCCGAATTGTGTAGAGACGAATAACCTAATTGGCCAAATTATATTGGAAACTATGTGCCAAAATCCTAAAATACATTTTTTTGTTACAATAAATGGAATTCATTGATTATATGCATATATTATTATCAGTGTATTATGATTTTTCCACGCAAAACAAGTGTTTTCTTTCTCCAAAAGTAAGAGGATATAGTACAATTTTGGAAGGTAATCAAAGAAATTCATGTAAATTATTTTGCATGTCATTGAAAATCATTCATTATCTACAGTTGCGGTTCATGAAATCAAAAAAAAACCTTGAACAAAATGCTGACTACTATGATTACAACACAAGTAACTATTTCACTGAGAGTAGGAAAAAATGAACTTGGATCTTTGAAGAAAACAGTAGAGAAACACTAAGCTTCAGGAGATTTTCATTCTGTGAATGATATATCCACAGACTGTTTTTGAAATAAGATACTCAGTTTTTTCTATTCAATGTGTTCGATGTCGTGAAATGCATATTTGCTTTACATGCTGTTGCCATTTTCTTTGTTTCGACATTTTTTGTATTATGTAGATACATGTATACTTGAAATTAGGATAAAATGACTTGTGAACTATTAAAGTACATTCTTCATTATAACAACTAACCATGAAATATATATTTTTTGAATATATCAAGTAAATGAAATTTTCCTAATCGTAGTTCTATAAAAAAACACTATCTGATGGCGCTGATGAGGCCAATAGCCAGAAACACGTGTCCGCGGTTTGCCAATAATTTTTCTTGAGTGCTGTTCCGAATAATCCTTTCTTTTTTGAATTA
>WOGL01001364.1:0-11562 GCA_015342145.1 Leptinotarsa rubiginosa
TTTTATATGTACATGTATATTTACTGTAAACAATCTTAAGAAAGTGAATAAATACATATTTTTATTATTATTATTATTACAACGATTTTATTGCATCCAGATCAAATATATGAAGTGTTTGTCTTTTGATGGATCCTAGCATCCTTGAGGTTGTGTTGCAAGTATTGTTTATATGATTGTTGAAGTTCAGATCCTTGTCAAACACAATACCCAAGTCACAAATGTTATTTACATGTTGTAACATAGAATCATCAATGAAATAGTTCCGCTCAAAAGTGTTATGTGATTTAGAGAAACTCTTTACTTTGCACTCTCCCACATTGATGTTCAGAAGGTTTATTTCACAGTAGTTGGAACAATTATCTATATCACTCTGAATCTTTGGTCTATGGTCTCTCTGCGGGTTTTTTCCTCCAGATATCACCGCCTTATTCGAACATTTCTTGAAGTCAACATACTTTCAGTGGGATAGTGAATTCTATGAGCAAATAGAAGGAATTACAATGGAAATTTCACCAAGTCCAGTAGTGGACAACTTCTACGTGGAACAATTCGAACGACGAGCTCTAGAACATTCGCTGGTCCGATCTTTCAACTGGCTACGATATGATGATGGTTTGGAGTCACGATGTTGAGGAATCATCAAAATTTCTGGGACATTTGAATTCTTGAAATTCAAAAATGCATTAGACAATGGAGAAAGAAGAAGAAGGGAAAATCGCTTCTCTGAATGTATCAGTAAAAATATAAAAGAGTGGCAGACTAGGGAATCGAATACACAGGAAACCAACTCATACGGGCCGATATCCGAATGAGCACTCCAATCATTACCTGCGACAGGAAAGGGGGGTTATTGAGACACAGGTAGAGAGGGCCGGACGTATCTGTGAACCAGAAGGGCTACTAGAGAGCCATACGACGCTAGAGCGAACGGCCAATGGAAGAACTTTTCTGCCCCACATAAGCAAACCCAATTGGAAATATCTTCGAAAAATATGAAGTTAGAGGCAATTTAAAGCCCAAGTCAGGATAACATCCCAAGGATCCATTGAGTACCTCAGGAGTACACCGAATACCGTGTAGTTGTGATTGGAAGAGTAGAAACAAATAATCCTGAACTGATCGTGGATAATAGGATAGAAAACTAATATTTTGTAAGTGGATGGAATTCTACATTATGCGAAGCTCCTCATAGACTTTGTGTTTAGACGAAAATCATGTACGTGAGTTCCATCAGAACGAAATATTGCCACAGGATTTCATTTAACTAACTGAACCAACTTGAAATTCCCAACTATTTCATAATTTCCCAATCCAATTATTAAAATGTCAACCTTAACAACCCTACCGGAATTATTACATACGTTCCACTGTTTTCCTGAACATATTCGGAAAATGTTTATCGGCAGTAGCAGTTGTGATATAAATTGGGTAATAAAACGACACCACAAAAGTTGTGCGCTACAGTAGGTATATTTTGTACATTTCCTTTTATATAGTGAGGTCGTATTATTAGTGTGACCAGTGCGAAATATTTGCGGTTTGCGATACTGAAACTTTGATATTGCATGTCACTCTTTGTGGGACTGTGACTAATAACAATTACACGAAACAACAGCCATCATTTTAATAAAACTTCCGGTGAAAGGAGGACCGAATTCATTTCTGTTTTTCCATTTGTACTGTTGGATTTGAGAACTGCTGTTGTTTGTTGCTTATTCGCATATATCTGCGACTTGAGAAAACTTCACAAGAAAAAGTTTAGTAGGGACGAAACGCATGATCTCGATGACCAGTTCACATCATACTACCAATGTGGCATGAGTTTTGTTCCACGTAGCGCCTTCCTGTTGAAACCACATATCGTTGGTGTCCAGATCACCTAATTCAGGCGTGAAGAAGTTGGTAATCATTGACCAACAGTGCTCACTGTTGACAGTCATGGCCTGTCCAACGTCGTTCTCGAAGAAATATGGACCGATGCTATCGTCCGTAATAAGACAAATTTTCTGAAAAAGGGTTGGTTAAGTAAGAGGATGTAAGAGGACGTTTTCTTGCCGATGTTTCCAATTCAATTAAATTCTTTTTCAGGGCTCTGTTACAATGACTTTTCATAAATATACCTTACACAAAACTTATACGATTATTATCGTTTCAATTTCACAAGAAATAATGAGGCTTTATCTGTGATTCTGATAAGGTGATGTCTGTTTTTTAATCAATGGCAAAAAGAAAAAGAATGAAAAAAGGGTAATTTATTCAGATATTTTACGTATCAAATTGAAGTATGCAGTATTGAGGCCATCGACATCTCTTCTAGACTGTTAGCACTAGCGTATTTGAGAATATGTATCATTTCGCTCAAAGGTCAACATATGGTTGTACATCTAAAATAGTTGAATGATCAAAAACAAAATTGTGTCCACATTCTTTTTCGTGTTCAACGAGTGCTGTGGGTTTTTTATATTCAGTTTCTTACGAACTGTTCTGAAACTCGTGTTTTGAGATGCCGTCCGGTTTGACCAACATATCATTTGTGACACCTTCCATAGTTCAATTTGTACACTATATTCGATTGTATTTCTTGTTGTGTTTTTTGTTTTTTGTTTCGACAAAAAATGCTTTCCAACTGTATTTTCATTTGAAAAGGCCACTTTAATTTATTCGGTACTGAGTAGCATTCTAAGTTTATCAGATAAACTTTCTACAAATGAAATTTTGTGATATTTGGGTTCTACTCCTGTATTTTGGGAGAAGAACTTCTTTCTTCAACTATTTTTCTAATATGGGCTCTAGGAAAATTATTGGTGTTGTCTCGAAATTTTGGTTGTTGCAATATTTTTTTTTTCAAATATGTATCTAATATGTCTGATGGTTTTTAAACTTGTAATATTATCGACACAAAAAACTACTTTTCGGTGAGTAATTTATTTAAGAACTCATTATTACTTGTGAAATTGAAACAATAATAATCGTATAAGTTTTGTGGAAGGTATATTTATGAAAATTCATTGTTACACAGCCCTGAAGAGAAATTTAATTGAATTCGAAACACCTATTACCCAACCAACCTTTTTTCACAAAAATTATTAAATCACTAAACTAGATAACTGAATAGACAATTCTCTTTGTTTACGTACTCATCTATGAGCCTCATCGCTGAAGATAATTTTTCGATGGAAATCAGGGTGAGTTGACAACTGCTTTACATTCCATTCAGCGAACACACGTCGTTGTCTATGGTCGTTTACCTTCAGTTTCTGGGTCAGTTGAATTTTGTACTGGTGCAGGCCCACGTCACGATGCAAAATTCGCCAAGTTGTGATCGCCGAAAGGCCGAGTTCTTATGAGCGACGGGAAATCGACTGTTTCGGATCCTCTGCACGTTCTCACAGACAGCGGCGATGTTTTTGGCAGATCTTGCGTTCCATCGACGTGCTGTTGTTGGTCTATCGTTTACTGAACCAGTTGACAAATATTTATTCACCACATTGTGGATAGTCCTGTCAGTAGGATGATTTTACTGACCGTAAAATGTGTGAAGCGCGCGGTACGTTGCCCAAACAGAAAACTCATTGAGATGAAACAAATTGCATGTGTTGTTGAATGAAAAATCCATCCAGACTGAATAAATAACAACTAATTTGATAGATGAAGTTTCAACAAAATGGCCGTTATCAATTGTCCAATTCCGGAATTCCCTGTTTGAAGACCCGTTAGAATGAGACACTGAAATTTTGTATACCCACTATTAGTACTCGAATCAAATAGTAATACCTTTTGAATAGTGTTACTGCAAATTTCCAAGAAATTACCAAAAAAGTATAGTGGAATACGAAATCAATGAGGAACAAATAATTACTTGGGGATGAGAGTCAGCAAAACAAAAAGTAGACTATAATAAACTGAATTGTGGTGTTGGAAAAATTATATCGAAAGTAATACTACAAGACTGCAAAATTTCAATTTTCAACAAAAAACTTGCAGCAATATTATGAGAGCAAACAGCATAGAGACTCGTGGTTTCATCTATTGCTGGTGCTCGATTGGTATTGCTCAAAAATAACAAAGTTTTGGTTGGAAAAAATTGATATTTGTTTGAGAGTACTATCCAAAACTATCCAAAACTATCCAAAACTATCCAAAACACAATGTTCGAGAATATATGACCAAAATACGTAAACAACTACAGTCGTATTTGTCATAAATAACTGACCTACTTAACGCAGCTAGATGCATTACCAATACGTCGCGTATTCTTTACGATCCATTCGATTTCAAAATATTTCTTAATACGAATAAGTTACAATTATGATCTTGACATTTCTTTATACCATATTTGAATTGATGTGGAGTTTGAAGTGACTGATTTTTTATTATCGTGGGGTTTCGTGATTCTGTTTACCTGCATTGGTGAGTTTTATTATAATTTGAGGTGTATCAGTTGAGTCACTGTCACTGTCATAGTCACTGTCATAGTCACTGTCATAGTCACTGTCATAGTCACTGTCATAGTCACTGTCATAAATTGAACCTGTGAACTTCTGTAGGAGCATTTATGCAAAGTTTCAAGGTTTAGTCATAATCATATTCGATTATTTCATTGCATTGGTTCAATTTGATCAGGAGAGTAACAGTGACTCAAACTGTGAGAATGGTGCATAGTTAGGCCCCGAAAGTTACGTATAATTGGAATATTTTTTTGGTCCCTTGGGAACTGTCTGACTTGTCCATTCAGTCCAAGTCTCCAGAAAATACTGCAGCCTCTTGGCTACGTATATTCTCCCATCTTCTCATGACACCCATTCAATGTACAAGTTTGTACAGGTTCCATGTTAGATGTTCGTCACTTTATTCAGGTGAACTCAGGAAACAATGACCGGCTAGTAACCCTGTAATTATTCTGAGCCGATCCCTACTATATTGAAATAGTTCTTAGGATTTTTTCTCGGACGGTTCCCTAATGAAAGTTCTACTGTGTTTGTTGCCAGGTACGTTTGTACAGTAATCTGTGTGCTTCTTATTAGTTCATGTCCTAATCTGGTTTCGTACCAATGATTTTGGTATCCTCAGAGCTGGTTCAGGACCAATATATGAAGTTGATGATCCGTGTCTAGCGCATTCATCAGCTTCACCTGTGATTCCTGAATGCCCTGACACCCAGTACAAAGTCAATTTGTTTCTGTTTGCAAGTTCATTCAGTTATTCATGACATTCCCAGATCAGTTTTGATGTCACCTCCGAGTTTATCAGAGCCTCTAGTACGCTCTTGCTGCCTGTTAAAATATTGATCCGCTCATTTCTTTGAGGTCTCAATTTAATAAGCCTTGCACACTGCAAGATAGCATACACTTCCGCCTGAAAGACGGATATGTATAGTCCTATCGGATATTTCACACCCTTAAAATGTCACTTCTCATAATTCAGCACTACCCAGGAAGATAAAAAGAAGTGGTTATAGATACCATGTTAGAACTTCATACAAAACAACAATTATTTTAAAATCTATGCCTATACACACAAAGCTCAATAACACGAAAAATAAACTAAAAATTGCATTTGCCTACCTCATTCTTGTGGCATCAAATCCAATTCTGACCATTGAGTATAATGGAATACGACGAATGATTGCAAATTATCTTTATGCTAAATTGGTAGAAGACTGAGACTTGAAAAATCGACGTATTTATTTTCTATTTGGTGAAAATTAAAAAAGGGACTAAAGATATATATTTGAATCATCTTGGTTTTGACTTTTCCATTTTCATCCAAAAAACACGGATTTTCATAAGAAGAGAACTGCTAGATTACTTTTTTTTTATTCTGATGTTATAAAATGCATTTTTTTATCTATTAGACAAAATTATTGAATATGATAAGTTACTGATGAATAGTACATTTTTTTCTTGAAAAAAAAAACTATTTATCAGTGTATTATGTTCACGAAGTAACTTATCGGGATGATTTGAAAGTTCCATGTCCTATACCTGTTTAAATTTTTGTATCACAGTTCAATATTTTTCAGATAGTGGAAGTTGAAAAATTTTTCAAGAAGGTCTGATTTCCTCTACAAAAATGAGTTTCATTTAATACGTAAAATTATTCAAAGGATAATGAGAATGTCACTGGCATTGATATTTTTCAGTTCGTTATGAATATTCATTTTTCTATATATGTATTCCATTGTTTGCTTTAACCAAAGTTTCTTCCCAGAGTTGAAAGAGAAAACGAGAACAAAGGAAAATAATCGTTTTCATCCTAGTTTATGTCATGAAAAGAATAAGGAAAATTTGAAAAATATAAAGTCCAAAGTTTTTTTACTACATAAAGTAACTAGAAAATAATTAGGTATATCTAAAATTAAAGTAATTCATCTTGATAGCATTTGCTTGTTTGCTTACTCATTTCAAAGTGAGAATACACTGAAATTGTTAAGCATACCAAATGCATATTCAAGATTATTCAAATATTCTACTGATGTAGGGTGATGGACACAATAAATATTCTTATACATTTGACAATAAAATATCCGTCAGGAGTTATCCTGGAATGATCTTGTACCGTGGAAATCATGAGAGTGTAAAAGTACTATAGAAACGAATAAACTTTTACTAGAGTATTGAAAGTTATTTGAATAAAAAATGATGGCCATGCTACTGAACTCACACGTAGTGAAATGATTATTTCTAGTCAAATCATATCTTCTATAGACATTTATGAAATAAGCTCATATTATAAACTTTTTACCGACACATAGCCTAGACTAATGAAAAATAATCCTTTTTTGATTTTAAAGTGGGTTCTTGGAATATGATGAAATTATTGAGTGGTCAGAATATTCATTGTTTAACAAAATCATTCAACGTTCTTTGAAATGTTCATTAAATCACTTCGAACCCAACTTCGACCACATATATTTCTGGAAATAATTCATCGAGTTGCAAATAGGTTGATGTTGATGCCTTGTACACCAAAAAAATTTTTTTAGTAATATTTTAGTACCTTGAAAGTATGTATTCTCAAAAGCTTTTCTCTATGAAATAAAGTTGTTTGTTTCCACCATGAAATGCTTTTAGCAAAATTGAATGCTGAAACTTTGACTTTCTAATAACTATATACCACTAATGAGTAATCGCTACCGTGTGATCTAGAAGGCTGACGTTGTGGTTATAATGTCAAAGAGAATGTCATTTTTGTCGATATTTTGATTTTATAATTCGAGAGATACTGCATTTCGACTTCTATTAAACTTTCGAATTTTCAGTAAACTTGAGGTTAGTTTCAATGGTACTTTTGCACTTTCGTATGAAAGTATATAAAATAAGCGAAAATATATAACATGGACTGAGGGCACATTACGGGTTATTATTCGAATTGTTGTTGACTGAATGTATAATATTACATTTTCTCTGCATTTGTTTTTCTACGCCATATTGTATTGGTTCAAGTGTTCAATAAAAGTGGCTTCTGTGGTATGAATCGCATTATAAAGCATATCTTATTACTTACCTAATAAATGTGAGCAGCAATTTTTTCTCAGCAGTATTATCTATACCTATCTTGTATAAAATTATAAATATTCACATCTAAGTAATAAGTACAAAACTATATTGACCAAAAATGTATGGTAATATTTTGTATTGCTTAGGTTGAATGCCATACGTGGGCGATGCTTGTAAAACACCTGTTAGTAAATGGTACAACCATGATGTGTATTGGTGAAGAAACAAAATTATTCAATTTAATTCAAAATATTTCTACCTATATGCCTAGTTCTTGGTTTGCCTAAAAATATTCCCTTAGGGTTTTCAGGGATGGAAGAGGGATGGTGGTGAAGTAAAGGGTACCTATTTCATTAAACGCCTTTAAATTAAACCTTTTAATTCAAATAAAACAAAGTATGTGTGGGATATCATCAAAATTTGTATTTGTTTGAAAGACCTATTGATGCCATTTATATGTGAATATAACATATTCAACTCTGGCTGGAGACCATCTATGACTCTGGCGCATAAATCCGGCTAAATTTGAATGTTGGCAAGGGTTATGATGGCTTTGAGGACCGCTATGATTTGTAGCTTATTCGCACACACCTGCAACTTAAGAAAAACCTGACAAGAAAAGTCTACCGGGTCAATTCGCACGATCTCGGTCGCTAGTTCACATCACCTCCACGTGAGGTGACCTTGCTCTCAAATCGCTCATGCAGAATATACAATGTGGCATGAGCTGTGTGGCACGTAGGACCGTCCTATTGAAACCACATGTCGTGAGTGTCCAGGTCATCCAATTCGGGCTAAAAGACGTTGGATCTCATTTGGATTGGTATCGTCCCAAATTCGACAATTTTGTTTGTTCATGTACTCATTCATCCAGAAATCCTCATCGCTGACAATGATTTTTCGATGAAAATTAGGGTCACTTGCCAACTATTCCAGAGCCCATTTAGCGAGCACACGTCGTTGTCTATGGTCGTTTATCTTCAGTTCTTGGGTCAGTTGAATTTTGTTCGAGTGCAGGCCCGAGCCACGACGCAGAATTCGCCAAGTTGTGATCTGTGTNGTTTGTGTGAAGCAGAGTTCTTGTAAGCGACGCGAAATCGACTATCAACTGCCTCGGATTCTCCTGCACACTCTCACAGACAGCAGCGATGTTTTCACCAGATCTTGCATGTCGTCGACGTACATTGCGAATAGTCCTCTGGGTTGAACAATAATGGCGACCGTAAAATGGGCGGAGAGCGGTACTTGGTACGAACCATTTCGATAGACCAATTTTATTATTCGCACGTCTTATTGGATTGACAGATGTAGCTTCAACAAGATGGCCGTTATCAACTGGTAAATTCGGTAGTCCCTGTTGAAAGACCCTGTAGTATTTATGTAACAAGAACGCACGATGAAGTGACTCTGACCTCTGACGTCATATTGACTTGAGAGGTCTTTTACAAAATTGGTCAACCGTTTTAAACTCTCAGGTGTCAAACGTTTGTCATTTATTTGTTAAGCCTTAATTTCGAATGAAAATACAAGAAATGACAAACCATGTAATCGCCAAATGTTTGAAAGTTTGAGCGTTTGTCGACTGCCGGCTCAGTGTTTTTTTTTGTTCGTATGGAACTATGGATTTGTTTTGGTAACTACACTGCTCTTTCGACTTTTTTCTCTGGTGTGCTAGTATTAATTTCTGTTTTTTTTTGGTTAGTGTTTCTTCGCCAACAGCATGGCTGGACTAAAATGGAGGAACATATCTAGATTTTCCTCAATTCCAAATTAAGGTCGATGATGCCTTCTTGTTATTAGTTATCTTCATTATAGAAAATAGTTTCAAGTTATTATCTGTTATATTAGTATTTTTACCTGTTGATGGAGATTTGCTACAGAAATAGCTGATGAAATTTTGAAGTTTTTGTCGGATATGTTCGAATTGTTGAGACTTTCCAAGTTTATCGTAGGTTTCAGAAATATCAGCTGAAATATTGGCACAACTTATATATGTTTTCTAAAACGGCTGCTTTGTTCAGTTTCCAATACCAAATTATTTCTTCTCATAGCATATTGAAATAGTGCGGATGCAAATATATTACTATGAGATCCTTGTCATATATTTCTCAACAAATCGTGTGGATATGTTGTGCCTTCTCCTGATTACGCACAGCTAAATGAATTTAGAATTTTTGGTGAAATAATTCCGAACAGTTTACTAAAAAAATATTGTTGTGTACAAATAAAAACTTCTGATATTATTACACCAATATATCTAAAGACATCTGGTATAATTGGCACTTTTGTGTTTTTTGTTTTGTACAAAATATATAAGATGTAAGATACTAATTATTATAAATATCGATGTTCACCTTGAATTATACCTATTCTCATATAGACTGTTGTAAGTATGAAAAACTTTGCTTAAAATAATACAGTTATTCGCGTTATCAACTATTATTGTCGTTTTCATATTTTACGCAAAGTTTATTGTAAAATGTATGGTCTATTGGACTTCCTTGTATATATACAATTCTCGCAGCTTAAAAATGGACCTTGAAAATATTTCGTGTTTCAAATTTACCTACGCAATGTGTTTTGGGATCGCTTGTTAAAACAACTCTGTTTCGGTAGTATTATTCAAAAATCAAGGAAAATATCACGTGCACGCCAAATCTCAAATGAAATATATCTTGATTTTGATTGACTCCTTATACAATTTTCATCGCCAAACCCAACACTTTCAAGTCTCACCTTTCAACTTGCGATTAATCATTTCTTATACGATATTGAAATTCATGACACTTTTTCTTACAATTTTAATTTGAACTATTTATGGATTTCAAGAGTTTGGTCACTGACATGATGTCATCAATACTGTCACGTGTTTGCCCGTTTTCAATAATTCTCAAAAGTTCAATCATGAAAATTGAAACACGGAATATAATTGAATTGATTGGAATGAATGCAAAAATTTTGTGATTTTGGATGGTTGTGAAAATGGTCACATATCAGAAATTGGCCACAAGTTTGAGACATTTTTGCGGCTTGTTATATGTATCATACACACTGTACCAAACAAAAATGATAATAAAAACATTTACAAAGTTGAAATGCTTTTTGTTCAAGGATTTTGACTAATATAAGGTTGTTTCAAAAGTTTTGTCCGTTTTAATTTCATGTGTTTATGCAGCTCCATCCCTCAATGAATATTTATTCTTCTGTGTAATGGTATACAGGGTGTTCCAAATTGAGTCGACAACTTATTGCCAACAATAAGTCGCTCATTTTCAACTTCAGGAAGAAAGGTGATATATGAGCTTTGTTGTTGAGAATGTCTTTATGAATCGAAATCGAACACCCTATATAGGGTGTTCCATTTAAAAACATATCATTTTATGAAATATTTTGCTCATTCGCCCGAATTCGTAGTATCAATAATAACGAAGTTGGCAATGGTGCGACTTAATTTGGAATACCCTGTATACGATTGATAGAGAATTTTGTACTCTATACATTGATGCTGTTCATTTTTTTCCAATTTTTTTTGACTCCTCAGCTTATTACTATATTATGTCGTTGAGCGATTTTCGAACAATTTTTCTCTACAAATTCAAATTGAACCAAGGCATTGCCGGAACAGCTCAAAAAATTAACCAGGTATTTGGCAATGATAGTTCGACGTTGGTTTGCAAAATTTCGTTCCGGAGATTTTTCACTTCGAAGTGGTCGACCTACAGTAATCCAGGACGAAGATTTGAGATTCCTGATGAGGACTGACCCACCACAAACGGCGCGTGTGATGGCGGAAGAAATCGGCGTCAGCTGCCATGCGGATTTTGATGGTTTGAAACGGATTGAGAAAGTTAAGAAGCTGGAAAAGTAGGTGCCCCACTATTTAAACCATCGAGATAAATTGTCACGTTCTGGGGTCTGTTCTTCTCGGCTTTTGTGTAAACAAAACGATCCTTTTTTGGATTGTATCGGATCGTCACATGTGATGAAAATTGGATCCTCTACGCTATGGCAAGGCGCAAATTGAGACACGTATAGCACGTGTAAGGTGACACAGCACAGC
>WOGL01001365.1:0-11563 GCA_015342145.1 Leptinotarsa rubiginosa
TATCAAAAATATATAAATAGAATAGAACAGGTTCGGAAGAGGTTCATACGCTTCCTAAACTTCAAATTCAGATTGAATCAAAGTTTTCCTCCATGTACTTCTAGCCTAAAAATATATGAAATTGACGAACTAGAAACCAGATGGAAAATTGCCTACGTTATTTTTCTTAGTAAATTGTTGAACAATAAAATCGATTCAGGATATTGTTTGGCAAAGATATCATTCAAGGCAAATGTTTATTCCATGCGTAATGGTGATTTATTCAAGTTGTCTCCGGCAAGTAGTGATTATTTCTTAAACGCTCCAATATCACGTATGCAACAAATATACAATTCCACTTTTTTCTTCGTTGACCTATTTCACTCACCCCTTTCAAAAGTAAGATTTTCTTGTAGAAACATACATAGGATGCACTAGATAGGGGTAACTGTAATTTTATTTCTATTTGTAAATAATTATCTTTAGTTTGATCTAGCCCAACTCTTTGAATGTAATGATGAATCTTGTAATTTCTGTGCGACTCTATAATTGGAACTTTTGTTCTGTTGAGTTGCCAAAACGGTAAATGAATGAATGAATAAATGAATAAAGGTGAAAAGACTGAAGATATTTGTTTTCCACTACCACTATCATCACTTGAAATCCTGTCGTCAACCCACCACTAATTGGAAATTCAGTATCAAATAGCTAATGAAATATAATGGACTCGCTGACGAATCACTAATCACTTCTGTGTAAGTTCTCGGGTGTATCCAGAGGATCTACCGGCATAGCCTACCTCCGCAATAATTAATAATGAGAGGGTTTAATTGAGGTTATGGTGACACGGGAGGCTATCGTACAAACCGTTGTTCTCAGAAAACAAGAGATGACTTGGAAGACGGTTTACAAGTAAATCCCGCACCGTTTCTTGACAGAGGATGCGGGTAGCCACAGAGGATTTGATATTATCTGACCCAGAATGATCTGGAGACGTTTGACCCTTTGGCGTACTGGGTGTTTGTTAATCATAGAACAATTTCATGATGGGAATCTGCAGGAGGGTTTATACTAACTGAATTCTACCTAATTAGTGTTTTATGTAATATACTCATTTGAATAATTTGACTTTCTACCTGCTCAATAACTAGTCCAGGTTGACACGGTCGCGGCTTCCCATCTAGCCGAAAGTTTGGAGTCTGCTGGAACTGCAGCATTGTCTGATGAAAAATTTATACAAAAAAAATACAAAAAACCTTAGTAACAACTATCTGTTCCATACAGGAGTGGTCGAAACTTTTGCTGTTTATGGCCCGTAGTCTTTGTTATTCGTTCATGAACTCGGAAGGAGAATAGGCAAAGCAACGAAAGATTATCGTCCTACCTCTTTTTTGATGGAAAGAATTAATATTGTTATTCAACGTGGTAATGCTGCTTTGTTCCTTAGAACTATTCCTTTTCCACATAATTTTGATGAGATCATGCATTGCCCTCATTTCAGTACGGGACTAAAATCTCTTCGAAACAAGCCGAGATATGTGTATATTCACCAGTCTCCTATCAAGGTTAATTTGCAAGTGATTGATCCACCTTCTTCTTTTTCAGTGCGGTCAATAGACTTAGATCATTTTTCCCCCCAAATATTAGCTGCAGTCCTTGTGGTTCTGATTACCTTTCAGTGGAAGAGCTTCATGAAGCAAGAACCGAATCGATCCCTCTACGAAACCCTTCATCACTTGGAAGGAACGATTGCAGCTTGAAAAATGGTCCTGATACAGATTCTGTGAAACATGTTTTTCCTTACGAATCAGTAGAGAATTGTTCTGAAAATCTTGCGAAAAAAATTGGATTAGATAATTTGGGAAACACTTGCTACATAAATTGTATTTTACAAGTGTTGTTCATGTTCATGCAGAATAATTTCAAGAACGGGGTTTCAACGATAAACAAGAACGATAATGTTTCCTACTCATTCCCCAAACTCATACAATTGTTCATGGAGTTGCAGTTTCGTAAGAATGTATCATCTCTCCCACCAACCAATTTCCTGGAGTCTTTGAAGCCCACTAGATATTTGTTAGGACAACAAGAGGATTGCTCCGAATTCTTGGGGTTATTGTTGAATACTCTTCGTGAGCAAAAAAATGGCAGAGTCAATACTCCTGACCGCTCTGGACTGAATGAATCCGTACAGTCTATCTCGTCTTGTGTTTATAGATCTTTTTCTGTTTACTTGTTTACTTTGTAGTGAATGTTCAAGAAATAGCAAAAACGTATGTGATATTCTAGAACTTCTACTAGCGTTTCCCAATATAACTGATAACCAGTCCGTGCAAAACTTATTGTTAAATCATCTGAAAATGAAACTTTCAACGGGTGATGATTAACTGTATTGCCAAAGATGCGCCGAACTGACTGACTATTATAAGAAAACTAGTTTAGCTAAGGCACCAGTCAACCTAATAATAACACTGATGACCTTCAAACATGACTCAACCTCTGACGGAAGCACGAAACTCTTACGAAAGTTCGAAATATATGAACAGTTCATTCTATCAGACCACTATCATAATCTTCATGCAGTTCACTGTGGTTCTGTTGTTGAATTTTGCCACTGGTTTAGGTTTGACGATAGTTGTGTCACTAAGTATTCCGGTGATGTCTTGAATTGATTGGAACCTCTGGAGACACTCTACATTTTGTTTTACGAAAGAGAGGACATTGGCAAATCAAGATCTTCAGATGATGTGATGCCGCAGGTTTTTTCGGGTTTTCCTCAGCTGAAAAAGCAAATACGCCACTGGAATCAATGAAGTCGCCCCGGAACGCCAAGTAATTTTTGTAATTTCATGAGTTCATGATTTGTATTACTATCTTCTTTGAATATATTCACACTTTAGAGAGTAAATAAAATCAATTTTGAACATTAGGAGAGAAATTTTACAAACAAATTTACAATCATTTGAATGGATATGTTTTGGAAAAATTAAATGTGTTACCTTATTAATTGACTACAAATTTCCATTTTAGAAAATACAGGGATTCATTCCATTCTGTTCGATAATTCAATGAATGTTCCAAATTTCATTCGTGCATGGGGTATACAGATGAGCAGTTTACGAAGTAGTAATCTCTTCAAAGGTAGGAAAATATTGCAAATCGAAGTATAACAGACGGTGTGATGGAATGAAATTGAATGTTGAAGTTAATGGAGTTACTTTTCAGAGATACGAACAGTGGCGGATCTAAGGGGGGCACAGGGGCACGCCCCTCATCTTCCCATAGGATTGAAGGTACACTAAATATAGTTTGGTGGAATGAATTTCATGATTAGGAAAGAACATTCAAACCGATATAGATTGATAAAAACCGAATATTTAAATAGAGGAAAATCAGTAGTCAATGCAATGGTAACTTATAAGAAAGCTGTAGAAATTTTGTTTGAAAAATATATTCCAATGCTAGGCTATGTAGTAGCTAGCATAAATGCAACAGAAAAATAGGCAATTGAAGTGAACCGTAGGAAGCTTATTCTAATAATTGAAACGTTCATTTTATGTGGTGTCCAAAATATACTCTTGAGGGAGCACAGAGGCGACAACTGGGAGCTGTTTCGGCAAAGGACATTTTAGAGCACTGCTAAAATTCAGAGTTGATGCTGGTGATGATGTTCTAGTCTCACATACAAAAAGTTGTGGAAGGAATGTCAGTTACATCAAAACCAAGTAAAATTCAATAATAAAATGCTGTAGTGCTATCACTGACAAGATTGTTAATAAAATAAAATAGTCCGAGTTTTCCACAATAATGACAGATAAGACCTCAAATTTGTCTGTTAAAGAACAACTTACAATCTGCATAAGGTATTTTAACACCAAGAAATACAAGATTGAAGAAGATTTCATCAAGTTTGTGGATGTGGTGAATCTCAGTGGCGAAAACTCATCTCACACGAATTCACAAGAGCTAACTAAACATGGCTTTGATTTGGCTAATTTCCAAGGACAATTTTTTGATGGATCTTCTGATTTGAGGAAAATAATTGAGAGTGTGCAAGCCCGCATTCCTCAGATTCATCCTCTTGTAATCCACAGCCACTGTGCTAACCACAGGCTGAACTTGGCCATAAGCAAACCTTGTTCTCTTGCTAGCATCAGAAATGCCATGGGAGGTATATCTTACCTGGTAATTTTTTTCGTGACCCCGCTGCAAACTTCAAAGCTTTGGAAGAAGAGATGCGGGAAAATCATGACCTCAATCCAGGAAAATATGGTTTGAGAGAACTGTGTGAAGCGAGATGGATGAAAAGGCACGAAACTGTGTTGACGCTCATAGAATATCTTCCTGCACTCCCCAATATCCTCAAAACCATTGTCAATTTACCATAAGGTAGAGGAAGTAATGCATTCACTTTCCTGCACTTTATTCTGCCGGCACAGTTTTAAATTAGTGTAGTAGTGTTGGAGTAACTTTATCCTCAGCTCGCAAACTCCAATGAGAATGCATGAATTTGCTGCAAGCTTCGCAGCTTATAGAAGCTTCAATACAGAGCATACAGAAAAAACGAAACAACAGCTTTGACAATTTCAAAGAGCTTTATAACCAGGCGGCTGATTAAAAATGCCCACATGCTTTATAATTAGGTGGCTGAATTCAAATGCCCAGTTCAATAGCTTGTCAAAAAAAAAGAACGATATGATGTATAAACAGTCTCACCTGAGGTCTATCACCACATGTAGGCAACCTGCAACACCTGTTAACACCCGATATAAATGATGACATTCTTCAAGGGGATACAAAACATATTTGTCATGCTTTTCGGCCTTGGAAGGTGGGTTGCAAATTTGAAAATGAATGTGGGAATCAAATCCCGGAAATAAGTTGCCTCAACACCCGACGCAAGCTTACAAGTTTGCCGATTCTATCGCCAGGATTTTAGTGCAGCTATTGTGCACTCTTTCTATGACTACCAGTACAGCATAGCATAGACTACCAGTTCAGCTTTGAGTCGTTTAAAAACATCTACGCAATACAATGATTGAAGAGAGACTGAATGATTTCGCGTTACTGCTCGTACACCAGGATTTTTCCAATACAATGAAGACTGAAAAAGTCTTTGATGTATACATAAGAAAGCACAAAAGAAAATCACCTCTGATGTTAAAAAAAAACACATATCAGAAATATTATGTTTGTATTATGAAAATATTGTGTTCAACCATTAATGAATTTGATTTATAAAATGTCATTATGAGCTATTTTAAAATTCATCATGCTTTTACCTGAACAGCTTTTCACTCGATGGTGATGATAGTAAGGATTATTTTTGATAGACATGTTTTTCTTATTGTTGGTTGTAATTTAATATTCAAAACTAGGCAATGGTTTTTATTTTTTTTTTCAAATGTTTGTTCCTGAATGCATACCACTGAACATCAGTAAAAAATCTCCAAGAACTCAGTGTTGTAAACGGGGCCCCCCAAAATGATTTTTTGGATCCGCCACTGGATACGAGTATATAACAAATCTCTTAGTTTTATCTTCTCATGAGAAATAGTTCACAATTGGATTGGTGGAGTGAATCAAAGGGGTATATTTTTAGAAAATATCAGTTTTTGAGAAAGAAAGATTTTGGCTTCCTATTTCTTCTACTTTTTTATACAAGAATGTGGGAGTCTTTCGAGGAAAGAAAAAATAAAGATGTTCAGATCATGCAAAAACTGGAAAATAACGTTCTCTTGAAACAACTACTCTCACATCAACATTGATTTATTTGAGAAAAGAGTTACTTTCGGGAAAACAACTTTTATATGAACAATAAATTATGTAGAAAACACCTTTTTCAATTCAGTTTGTACTCCAAATATTCGTTATGGAATTGAATCAGATATCATTCACAGGATTCCTACACAATGTGGTATATGAAAGTGATAAAATTTCACTTACATGGAACACTGTCATCCTCAATGGCCGACATTCGATGACATTCATTCGCTCATTTGATTCAATCCCAGCCATAGGAATCTCGAAAAGTTTTGGCTTTCTATTTCTATATCTTCTTAAAACAAGTTAAAATCTTGATGACTTTCTTCCTTCCTTTGGAAGATTCCCACATTTTTTGTATGAAGATAAAAAAGTAGAAAACCAAAACCTTTCTTTTCCAAAAATAAGGAAGTAATTCTAAATAAAATGAGCTATGATGGAGCACTGCCAATGAATTTTTTTACGAAACTTTTCAACAGCAGAAACCGAAATGTCTTCGATCCATTACCCTGTCCTTACCCGTTTCTCAATTTCAGGAGAATTCAAACTGAACCCTTTCCTTTTACTGAGTTGATGTCATTCATAATCACAATTTTCACAATGCCCTCACCTCAGAAAGATAACAAGCACAAAGCAAGTTAATTCAGAGGCCCTAATTAAGCAATTTTTCTGAAAGGCCGCTTTTGTTTTGTACGTTTCATTGTAAGATAAGGTTTCAGGTGCTTTATTCAACAAATGCTGGAGGAAAACAAAGTCGTTATTTTGATAGCTGACCACGCTCATAAACAACCAACAAATGGAGTGCTGGAATGAATACGATTTGTCAAACCCGGTTCTTTTTTATGGAAACTGAGTTAAATTACTTTCTAGATGTTTCACCTCCAACAAAATATGGATGTGTAAATCACAAACGAAGCTGTCAAAAGTTTATTATCGATATAGATGATTGTTCGAAACTTACTTGGAAATGAAGATTTTTCACTTCTGGATGTGTGCTCACCTACAGATTTTCACCTGGATGAATAATATTGATGATAATTAGTTGAAAGACTGTTTTTTTACTATAAAACGTGAATCTTGGGAAAAAACTTCTTGGCTCTGCACTTCACTATATGAAGAATAAGGAACACTCAAAGGAGGAGAGAAATTATTGAAATCAAAAAGGAAAACATGATGCAGAAATATGTACATAATTCACCGAATAAACTGTTTCATCATTAATGGAAATATCAAGGAAATATTTTCAGGTGAGATTGTTATTGGGTTTTTATTGCCCTATTACTATATTAAGAGTAGAAAACTTCCGAAAAAGAGAATGAAAAAATTAAAATATCAGTGAAATCTCAGTGTTTGTCATACATACATGTATACCAGCCAGAATAAATATTCTACTCAGAAGAACTACTTTTTCTTAGGATCATCTGATTGTATGAAAATCACTCTTCATGCTTCGATTTTTCATTTTCCTCACATCCTTTATAGGTAAGTGGACAGTCTAGAAAAACTCTCAATTCGAAAACGTATAACTTTGATTTGCATTGAATTCATTCATAAAACTCCTCATCAGTCACATCGCTCTGATTTTTTATTTACTGAATCACAGGAATTTTCTTGTTTTCAAACGTGTTCGGTCTACGTGTAGATTGACTATCGAAAATTACCCCATACGAAGATATCAAGAAATATGGGATGATATGTTACATATGAGATGTGACAATGAACATTCCAATACCCTCCCTGTATGCAAAAAAATTATTGTGATCGGTTGATACTGCAAGGAAAGCTTCAACTTCATGTAAAAGGTTGGATTTTTCAGTTTGCTGAAGAATTTACTTCCCTTATCCTTTCTATTTCTATATTTTTTTTAAAAACAAGTGAAAATCGTTATGGCTTTCTTCCTTCCTTTGAGGAAGTGGAAAACTAAAACTTTTCTTTCCCAAAAGTAAGGAAGTGATCCTAATCAAAAGTGAGCCATTCTGGAGCACTGCCTTTTATAGTTCATGATGAATTTTTTTAGAAAAATTCTAATCTGCCGAAACCAAAATTTCTTCGATCCATACAGCTGGTTAACGATAAGAAACATTTTTAAAAACATATCAAAACATTCTGTATGCGGTTCCAAGTAGGGATTGTTGTTAGGAGAGTCTTTTCATTCAATTTTTTGTCCTATTCAAAACAAATATATTGTGGAATTCAATTCATTCCTTGTATTATATCAATTGAATTCAAAGAAATGAAATTTCGTTACTATCATTATTATAATGGATTTTCACTTTTTTTTCACAACCTCAAAAGTTCAACAAAATAAACTGTTGCGGTTTCTCCGCAAGAAATACTATACAGAAAATATCAGGGATATCATCATTCAAATACTGGTTGAACTTGTCATTTTGTTTTGAGTTATTGATGAGGTATTCAAATAATTTGCACTTCTCAAACGGAGATGAACTCCGCAAATGTAGCGATCGACCACCAAACATTTGAATACTCTTCTATAGGTCGTATATGTTGAAAAAAATACCCTCATAAACACACATCCTAGACAAATAATCCACATGAACTTTCTGGGAACTGGCTATTTCAACAAGAAAGTTTCCATAGGTATGAAGAGAAATTGTTCATTCAACTCATCATTTCTTATTATAGTTCTGTATAATCGTCAAAATAGAGGTGCGCTCCATTTTGAAAATCAAAATACAAATCCTTGGATTTATCAAAACCTGCATTATGTATCTCTGTTGACCTATCGAAAGCGTTCGATACTGTTTGCCATAAAATACTCATCGGGAAATTAGAAAACATCGGCATACGGGGCAGAGCATATGAACTGTTCTATTCCTACCTGAATAATCGAAGAAAAATAGTTGAAATCGATTGTAAAAAGTAGTCCGAGAACAATCATTTACGGAGTTCCGCAAGGTACGGTCTTGGGTCCAATACTATTCATTATCTATATAAATAGTTTATTAAAAATACATTCCGAAGGAAACATTCACAGTTTTGCGGAGACATGGTAAGACCTCAAGATGAAATAAGAAAGAGGTTTCAAAAACATCATGAAAGGGTTTCAATATAACAAATTGGCGTTAAATGTAGAAAAAACAAACTATATACCATTTACCTCTTATGCCAACAAACTACCGAACATAGGTCCATTAATTATCAATCAGAAATTATTGATTCCAGAAAGTACCTCAATTAAATACCTTGGGCTAATGATCGATCGATGAAATGGGATTCACACGTATTATATCTAACTCAAAAATTACGAGGATTTTTGTTTCGCTTCAAACTATTGAAGCAATGGCTCGAAATTCCCTATATAACTACTGTATATTATGCTTTGGTTCAATCGCAACTCTCTTATGGTATTACATGTTGGAGAGGTATTAGGGATACCCACTTGAGATGTCTGGATATATTACAAAAAAATTCTAAAATTTTTTTTAGGTAAAAGGTAAAAGTAGAACGTTCTCCAGTGACCCCTTATTTGAAGAAAGTAATGTTCTAGATACACGGCAGCTATACTGCCAAAAGATTATTCTGGAAGTCGTTGAAAACAAAATAAAAATAAAACCAGTGGAACCCATGTATAAGACCCGTAGAAAAAAAAATACATTTTTAGCTCATAGATGCCAAAAAATTTGGTAGGTCAAAGACACTGTAATTATCTTGGCCCAAAGATCTGGAGCATAGTACCGGAAAAAATACAACTCATTGATAAACAAAATGAATGCAAATTCAGGAAAGAACTGTAAAATTGGCTCGGAAATTCTAATCGAACTTTGTTTCATCAAATTATCAATCAGCTTACTTTCTAAAAAATAAAACCCCCTGTAGAATGAACTCCACTAAAAATACTTATTTTCAATTCCATCATGTCCTTATGTGTTTCATATTATGTATATAGTTTTTCAATTCATTATGCTGATTTATTTTCATCAGTTTATATCTATTCATTGTATTGTATTCAATTCATTATAGTTAACAGTTTATATCAATTCATTGTATAGAATACTCTTACATGCATATTTTTTAGTTTAGTTATAGTTTAGAATATTTACCGAATCTCTGTTATATACATATGATCAATAAGGTGAATAAACATTATTATTATTATTATATATGTCATGGATAACCTGCCAAATTTGGTCTTAAAGGTACTCCCCTTTTACCGCTTTTTCATAAAAAAAATATGTAAATGATATCATTTCCCTCCCTAAAGGTGGAATATCTGAGAATGTGAATATTTTCAACAGGTATGACCCCTACATACAGTTTACCATCGAAACAGAAAACGATAAACAATGTACTCCTTTCCTTGATACTAAGTTCATCAGAACACCGAAGAATATTCTCCTCATTGATTGATATCGTAAACCTGTCAGTTCTTAACTACTGGTCATATCACAAAAAGTCGACGAAAATCAATTTGGTCAAACAAATGAAAAATCGCATAGATTTCCGAGCCTTCATTTCATTCAAAAAACCTCAATATTTCAAGGTAATATTAATAATAAGCAGTTGGAACAAACTCCTTTTCAGTCTAATAATAATGAAAATGGTACTAATTCACCTATAGATCATATTTTGTTCTCTTCTTCACTTTACAACAATGATGTGACACCTAAGTTATGCAGAATTTTCAACTATCAATAAATTGTTTTTAAAACTTAAAAATAAAACTCCTATAATTTGAAACCAAAATTAGTCTACTAAATTCTATGTATAAACTGTAAAAGTGAATATATTGTTCAAACATCAAGACTACTCAAAGATAGGAATATTTCTAACAATTATTCCTGAGAGATGTGCTCTCAGTAATCATGTATTCAAAGAAGGTCATATAATGGGGCTACAATTCAACAAAAATTCCAACAATTGAAAAAACGGATCTTGTTCCTGGAGATGTCATTTATATTACAATCAGAAAACTGCCTCAATAGAAGGTCAGATACTAACCACCTCAGTGAAATCTATGCCTTTTTGCTTGACATTGATAAAAATATACACAAATTTTAAAGTGAAAATACTTCTGAAACTCCACTAAAATAAATTAACAAGTTTCACTTCTTCATATTTTCAATAATTGATAATATAATTTTGCCCTTCTATTGGATATTACTTTCAAATCTGATTATCATTCACCTCTGAATATTTTCCTTACGAAAATAATAAGTTTCTCTTCACAGAACTAATAATTGTGTATTTTTCTATCAATTAGATTCAAAGTTTGATACATCTGACATTTAGGTTTTCTCGTTGTTATGCATACATTAACAGCAGATGTCTCTCATCACACTTGCACCAGAACTGTTCCAATTTTTCCATAGTTTCATCATGAACAAACATATTCTCTAAATGAATTCCATGGCAGATGTCACTGTCATGTTTCTTGTCTCATTCCCTTTTTGGTAGCTAGCACATGGTCTTCTTCTGGTGAATTATATTCTATAACAAATTCGAATGTTTCATCAAGAAAATACAAATACCTAATCCTTGGGTCTTAATGAGGGTTCCAGCTTTTTTAATGTAGTGACTTTTTGTTTTGATTATATTGGCATGTTTTATTTTTATAAATTTCACATCCTTTTTGACACGGCCATCCTCACCAAGAGTAAGTATGAAAATTTTTGTAAATTTCAAAAAGTTTACTATTATCATATAACGTTTGTTTGAAGATTGGTTGACAATGTTTCGTGGTGTATTTCATCAGTTTGGACTTCCATTTATCCAGTTATCACCCGAAGACGATTGTGGATACTAACAATCGAAACGTCGTGACATAACTTGGTTTGGAATCTTTTAATTTTTATTTTTA
>WOGL01001366.1:0-11694 GCA_015342145.1 Leptinotarsa rubiginosa
AACTCATGAAAATCCATTAGTTAGGGAAGCTATGGATTATGCTGTAGACGACCCCTCCCGATATAGAAGGCCCCGACACTCTGTCGACTGAGGCTCTCATGTCCCCCGTTAAAGGACGAACAGATTTTTCATCCATCCCACCCCAGCCAGGTAGGGGTACCCCGTGAAGGGCGGTATTGATGTCTGAGGACTTCATACCGCCAACATCCCCTCAGTCATGAACCCATTTATCCTTCTTCGACAAAAATCAGCCAAAAGGGTAAGGGAGCTGGACTCCAACCTGAATGAACTCAAGACGACGTGCATGACTTTACGATAGAGCTGTCAGTTGCCAGATTGCAACACTAGGGTTGCCAAATCCCGAAAAATAAAAGGCAACCTATCGTAAATTGATCTGAAATCCCTGAAGGAATCAAATTAGATAATGGAAGTCCGAACTAACGAAATGCACCACGAAACATTGTCAATTATCTTCAAAAAAACTTTATTATTATTTTTCAATGAGATATAAAAGACACAGTGAGGCAAATATCGAAAGATTTATTGTTGGAGGAAAGTCTGTATATAGATAAATTCGATAATTTATCTACAAATGGAAAACATTCGCACTAGGTCTACTATGAACTGTAATATATTAATGTCTACTTGTTCTGTACGATCGAAATAAGCGCAATTTAGATCAATGCACTTCTGCCAACGTAACAAAAGTCGATTATTCATGCCAGGATAAACAATTGGGCAGTTTTTGCCAGTTTCTACCGGTGAGAAAGTTATCGAAGTTTTTGAAAAGATGTTAGTCGGTTGGCGAGAGGTCTGGAGCGTATGGTGGGTGAGACAGAACTTCGACGTTCAATTCGACGTTCGATTTTCCGACAGTGATTTGTGAAACGTGCGGACGGGCATTGCCGTGGCTGCTGCTGACACAATTTTCGGTAAATTTCGTTGATTTCCTTACAACAGGACTCTGATGTGATGACTTGGCCCAGTTACAGAGAAGTTATAGTGAATCACACAAGCCACTGACCACAATACAGTAACCATGGTCTTTTTTGGTGGGTTCTCGCCTTTGAGAAGTGCCTGTGTGGCTCATCGGTGTCCAAGCACTGTCCTGAATGTCTCCTGTAGTCGTAGAGGATCCACTTTTCATTGCCCGTGATGATCCGATGTAAAAAGGGATCGTTTTGGTTGCGCAAAAGCAAAGAAGAAGAGACCTCGAAATGTGACAATTTATGTCGATCGTTCAAATCATGAGGCACCTACTTTTCGAGCTTTTCAACCTTTCAAACCTTCAAAAACCACATGAGAGCTGACACAAGAACAGTATAATTTGCGTTATATCTCTACTGATTTCCACGGGCTCAGGCTCTACACCGTTCCGTCGCGACTCTCCATCACGAATGAACTTTTTACCGATGGTTACTCGAAAAGCTGAATGAAAATCTATTATTATTACAGGAATTTCATTGTTTGCTGTAGGCTGGGATAGTTTGAAGAAAACACGAATGCAATCGTTGAATCCTGTCATCTGAAGCATGTCAATATGTGGATTTGAATAGGCGGTGATTTTTCGAACAAAGTTTTGTAGGAAAGTAATACGGCACGTTTTGAAAATATGGCACCAGAAAAACAACGTTTCAAATATATTTCTAGATACACATCGGTTTACTGCTTTTTCAAGCTATCTTAGACAAGTTGTGTATCAGCAACAAAATGATTTTTCTTTAATATACCAACAATTTCATTTTTCTGACATTGAAATGGCCTCCTCTTCCTATACACAAATTTTTGGAACCTGCTGATATCAAATGGTCTCAATTTCAGGTGTGGAGTTGACACAGAAAGTAACGATTATTACAGACCACCGCAACTCTTACCCGAACCTCGACCGCCGCCTCGAAGAAAAGTAGTTTTATGGCCACCGCCATCTACCTCATCCTCAGTAAGTAACAGTCATTTCGGAAACGCAAGAGAGGGAAATCCTAAATTGGGCGCAAAAATGCAGTTGTTTTCCAAAACTGGCTATCATTTAGCTGTATATCCAGATGGAAAAGTAAGGGGGACACTGGACGAAAATGATATCCACAGTAAGTTAGTGAATAATTACTAGGTGTCACTGTTAACAGAGTGGTCTGAAAAGTTTCCGACTTCAACGTGAAGATAGCAGCACCTGTAAATGAGCGCTCGCGAATTTCGTTGTTCGACTGATGACAGTTACTCGCCAAAATTTCAGCCATTTTCGACGCGCAGTTGTTATGTGACAGTTGTTTGAGTGAGTTGATATGAGTGTTTTTATGAAAATGGACAAAATCGAGTATCGAGCTGTCATTTAATATTTTTTTTGAAAGGCAATACGCTTACGCAAACCAAAGATGAGTTGGATTTTGTGTATGAGGACTGTACCATCATTTACCACCGTGAACTTTTAAGCAGCTGAATTTGAACGTGACTGTAAGAGCTTGGGAGACGATGGACGTTCGGGACGTCCAAAAACTGCAACTACCAATAAACATTACCAAAGTTCACCAAATGATGCTAGACTACCGCTGAATTATAATGAAAGAGATAGCAGAGGTTATGAACATGTCAAAAGAACGTGTTTGTCACATATTAAATCAACATTTAGACATGAGAAAGCTGTCCGCGCGTTGGTTGCGCGTGATATCGTGGTGGCCAGTTGCACCCCCGCGGCGCCTTTAGCTCAGCTAGCATACAGGAAGATTCCTGTTCAAATCATATCTTTGGTTTTAAATCGCGTTTTGCTACGTGAAACTACAAGGATGCAGAGATTTTCGGGTCATCAGTATAGGGACCCCACCAGGATTTGGAGGATATCGTGAAATCAAGACCCTCAGGCGAACTAGCACCCACCGGCTCTGGTCTAGGAGCGGCAAGAAGCCTTGAGATAGAAGTACTAATGCAGATCCACGCCCAGCCGGGTACTTCATCAAAAGTACGTTTCGAATATGAGCCGTCTCAGGTGCTGTCTTGTCGACAGTCAAATACGAGTATCGTAGTACCAACCGCGGCCAATAAACCCGGAAAATAGCTTTCAAACAGTTATCTCCGGCCCTGAAAGTTTACATTTTACCTAAGGAGGCGGGTTGCAGTTCAGACCCAATAACTTAGGACCCACCTACATTGAGTTGTATCAAGCAAATGGAAGTTATTGGAAAGTGTTTTTTCTTTTTTTCAAGAAAAACATAAGAATTACAGAAAAATCCTAGCGGTGCCTGTGCGAAAGTAGCAATTCACGTTAGATATGGATCGCTGCAGATTAAATCCATTTATAAAAACTTTCTCGGAAAGTTTATTTCACATGAACGCAGTTCTCTAAATGAAACAGTTCCTTAACAGTGAAGTTCGAGGTGTACTGAGTTGAACCTCAAAACAATGAGCAGCCACAGTCCGTCGCGTATTTCTGGTATGTACCGCTCTTGGTGGAATCAAATGTGCCAAATCACTTGAACACCTCAGGTTAAGATATCTATGAAAGAGAGACATTTCCAACATTGTTTCGATGTTCCAGACTATCAAGGTTGCAAGTGATGTTCGTGTCTCCAATCAGACGGATGGATCTTTTCTGGATGGGTAAGCTTAGGGGCGGAGCTTCATACATGAGAAAATACTTATAAAGCATCAAAAGTTGCTGAGGTGCAGTCTTTCCAATTCCAGCGACATAATTGTGCCACTACATATTGGTGTCCATTTTAACCCCCCAACAAGCTCATTGAAGCAGAAATCGGAATTGTCTGTCCTAACATTATTATATTCGGAGACATTTACCTTTTTGGAGAAAATCGATGCCTGACATTTCGTGGCATTGAATTGAAGTTGGTTACTTTCACCCCAATTAGAAATCACCTCCAGATCCTCATTAAGATATGCAACCTTGTGCTGCCGGTGAAGATGTGCATTCGTAGCCGATGTCCTGGAATCCAAACGGAATGACGAGACAAGTGCGCTGTTGTTAGCAAAGCAATATATTGGATCATTGGTTTTTTCCAATAAGTCGTTTATATACAATAAAAAAGGGTTGGAGACAATATGGATCTCTGGAGAACACCAGCGTTGATGGTAAAAGTATTCGAGAGATATCTATCGACGGCTACTTGCAGGCTACTCCATGTTTCACGATTGCGTTATTCCAAATGTGGATGACATACGATAGAAGATCGCCCGTTGATCTTTGTTTCCGGAAACCATATTAATGATCGCTCAAGATGTTAAAGCGTTCCAAATATTTAAGGATATTGTGGTTTACAGCTTTCTCCATGATTTTTGATATCACTGATTACAAAGCGACTGGTCTATAGTTATTTCCTGGACCCGGATGTCACGCAGGTAGCTATAGGTGCCTCCGTGGTGGTTTTGATAGTTTTCTTGTAAACACAAGATCTATTAACTGAAACCACAAATGTGCGGCTGGCTCCTGCTGGTGACTCCGTGCATTTGTACCTATTTCTTTCTTCTGGTAACCAAGTGTTGCCCATCCTTTCACTTGGCTGCACCATACTGATGATGGGCCAAAAGCCCGAAACACGTGTTAATGGTTTGCCAATTTCTTGTGTGCTATGTCCGATTAATAATTTCTTTATCAATATCAAGACACTCGATAACCTTCGTATTTGTGTTATTTGCTACTGTAAAACTTTGATACCAATTACTGCCCAGGGGTTGCTGTACAAAATTTGAACGCACGTGATTTGTTTTTGAAATTGATGTGAAGTATTATATGTTTCTGTTTTAATTGAATTTTCATGAAGGGAAAATTCACAGTCACTATACAATTTCAAAATCACTGCCGTGTAAAATTATCCGACTCTGGGAAATAGACTATTTTTTTATAGGAGTAATTACTTAATACAGAGACGCGTATTCAATGATTTGGTAGTGTCAATGTTAAATGAGTAAGTAGGCGTTGGTAATAATATGCCAGCCAAGGTTCTTTTTAGAATATTTTCTAGTCTCGAGGAGGTGTTGATGTTCATGAAAAATAAATAAAACATGAGGAATTTATCTTCACATTTTTATCGAGTGTTCAAGTTTTTTCTCATAGATTTGAGAACTATTTCATCACAGCGTACACCGTTTCAATAAAACCACCCAAAATTAGAAAATTCTTGTCATTCATTGACTCTTTTTTATGTTATATACCTTCAATGAGAGTTGGCCTCGTTTTGAAACATTATTCAACGTACCGTTGATATCGTTGTGAAATTTCCTCTGTATTGATGTATGGTAATGAAGCAAACACTAACAAATAAATTAGAGATATTTGTTGTGGTTGTGACTTTCACCTGAAGAGGACTGAAACCAAAATTTTGACTTTTATACTCCACATGTTTTATTTGCCCAATCGGTAAAGAGGTTTCCAACCATGAAAAACGCAGTTTCTTCATTTAGTTATTTGTTTTTGGGCTCTGGTTTCAACTAGCTACATTACAGTTAAAGTTGCAGATGAAGTTAGGAGACAAATCTCGTTGGGTTTGGCAGGAAAAAAATCATAGACAAAGTACTCAGAAAAAGCACAAATCGCAGACACGTGTTTCTAGCTCGTCACCTGTCATCAGTACGGTACAGCCAAGTGCAAGGTTGGGCAACACTTGGTTGCAGAAACAACACAAATGCACAGAGTCAGTTGAGGATGTAGATGTTCCTTTCCTTTGATTTAATTGATTGAACCAAGATACTTAGGTTAGGTTAGGTTAGGTCCAAAGTGAGTGGGTCTATTCGACTCTCCACCGCAACCCGCAATGGTTTATTGTGGCTCACACCTATTTACATTCGACCAAATGAACCCAACTTCTTAACTAAGCCGATTAGTTTGTATGGTGAGTGGTTTTTCAGGTCAGATGGTAAGAGTACGGCTCTGCCGAACTCTATAAAACCCAATTCGGTCCCCAGCGGGGCAGGCACAAAGTATGTGCTCCGATAAAGTTGATTGCAGCACCCTCCTTTGCAAGGGAGTCGGCAGCTATTGCCTTCGAGGCCAGTATGGCCAGGAATCCATACCAGAGACAATCTGTTAAGTCTTCCTATCGAGGAGAGTCGTTTTTGGCAATTTGCTACCAATTTAGACCTTGGTCGGTAGGAGCCAAGAGCTTCCATCGCCGCTTAACTGTACGAGAATANCCTGCACCAGAATCGGAAAGTGTTTTTGATCTATCTGTGAACCAACAACTATCTGCTCTTAATATTTTTTCTTCCCGGAGAATCCAGGAGATCCAAAATACTTACTAATTGTTGAAGTTCATTAAAATAATGAATGACAGTTCAACTGAATACCTCTTGTTTTCATGAAACTTTTCAGAGTATTTTTTCCCAAAATGTGAAAAACCAAAATGTGTTTCATTATTTTACATTTGAAAATTGTTCGTTTCATTTATTTTTCAGCATATCTAGAAATAGTGTCTGCAGGATATCCAGGACACATAAAGATACGAGGATTATTGACAAACCTGTATATAGCAATGAATAGAAAGGGACGGATATATGGCGAGGTGAGTAAACATTAAATCCGTTCATGAAAAATACCGATCTTGATTTAGAAAAATAACAAACAATCCTCCATTGCGAGTTCTATAATGACTCAGGAGATCACATTTCGTCATTATATTCGAGAGAAAATTTTGTTTTCCAGGCTGACCCGATGGAAGAATCAACAGTGTTTTTAGAATCGTTCCGAGGATTATATAATGTGTACTTATCCAGAAAATATGCTCACATGGGGTGGTATATTGCATTGAAAAAGAATGGTAGGCCTAAAAGAGGACCTAAAACTGGCGTACGTCAGAAAGCAGTGCAATTTCTGCCAAGAAGATCAAAGTTTGAGTAGACAAATTAAATTTCTCTGTATGAATTTGCATTTATTAGTCCTAATATACACAGAAACATATGCACCCATTTCCATCAGCTGTAAGGCCACAGATCATATTTATTTTTTCACCAAATCCTAGTGGAATTTCACCAGAGCAGAAGTTCCTGAGAGCAATCCTCATCATGTCACCTTGATGTAGCATTGAGAAAAATTGGACTGTATTAATTGCATTAATGCCCAGCCACTTTTTCAGGAATGAGGAAATCATGACAATTTTTATGTCAAGTAACAAACATTCTGGTATCACTATTTTTTTTTGCTATCAATACAATAATAGTCAACGTTCTTTTTCATGTTGTATTTTTCAAGTGATATGCAATTCTTGTAGTACTCCACAGACTAGTTATTATTCTGTTTTAGAATTATAACCAACAGTATTATCAATAAATGTTCCAATATGAAGATTGTTTTTTTTTTTCAAGGATCAGAAATGTATAATACTAGCACTGGTATACCGTAGTTAACCTGTCAAATTCAAATCATTATCTCCACGTACTTTCCAACGGGTCATCCGTCGATTCTCTACGCTCGCTAGACAAAACATCAATTGTCGCTTAGTGAATCGATCGAATACGTTTATTTTCCCTTAATGTTGGTAAGTTGGTATTACATGTGTTTTATGTGGTGCCCTGATGTAGGCTAGTGCCTCTTCAGGGGCTGTGATAAAGAAGATTAATTGTTTTTGTGGGTTTATGTATGGTTACAGTGCTTTTGTCCTGTGTTGGTCGGGTTAGTGAAGCGGGAACTCTTCAATGGTGTCCTGGAACCGCTCCGGGATATCCTCCAGGGCTCCTAGGAGCCCTGGGAGGAGCTTTTTTCTCCTTGGGCTCCCGCGGGGCGTCCAGGGTGTGGCCAGTGTCTCAATTGCGGTGGTGTTGCTGCTTCTGATTGTTCTTGTGATGTACTTGCCTCTGAGCTCCTGGTAGACTTTTCCTTGTTGTTTTAGAGGTCCTGCATGGTTGGTAGCAGCGGTTTCCCCTGCCTGTGAGTCGGCTATTGTCCTGCTACCTCTGGTTGGTTTTACCTGTTTCAGGTACTTGCTGGTTAGTGGGCTTCCTTTACCTGTTTTATTAGGCTCTGCTACTTCTATCGGATGAGTCTGATTCTTTGACGAGAATCTCTGCCCTCCGAAAGCAATTTTCAGATGAGAGAACAAAAAGGAGTCGCATGGGGCTAGATCTAGTGAGTAAGGTAAATGGTCAAACAGTTCAAGCCATAATTGGTGGATTTTTGCCATGGCAACCGCTGAAGTGTGAGATGGTGCGTTGTCTTGGGGAAACAAGATTTTCATTTGCTGCAAATGTAACCGATTCCTCGCCAAGTTCTGCCTTCAGCATGTCAAGTAATTATACGTAGTATGCCCCTGTAATGGTTTTCCCTTTTTGAAGATAATCGATTGACATAATTCCATGACTATCCCAAGATTGATAGCAGTATAGGTAAAACTACAATTTTAATTTAAACTTAGGACAGATTATTCTTTATACAAAATTGTGCGAATTTTCCAAAGGAAGGAAGAAAGCAAATAATTGCGAAATTAACTCTTTGCAAAGAGTTACTTTCAGACACATCCTGGAAGAAATTTCGAAAACTACACCTCCCGATTTGATCTCCACAAACTTTATTTCAAAAAATATAATCACATCAAACATATTGTGATTATATTTTTTCAAATAAAGTTTGTGGAGATCAAATCGGGAGGTGTAGTTTTTGAAAAAACATTGAATTATACAAAAAACTCTTTTTCATATTTAGATTTTACTTCAAACCTACGTTATGGAATTGTACGAGATATCATTCACTGGATTGCTGCAGAATTTAGTATATGAAAGAGGTGAAATTCCACCTGAATGGAACACTGTCATCCTGAGTTGTGGACATCCAAAGTTTTGGAATAAGATACTTGCTTTATTACCTCTTCAGCAACAGTCTGGATATCATTAAATGTAAGCTTCCTAGTAACTTCAATATTACATTATACTCATTAATCTATATCTGTTAAATACTTATTTTTTCCCTCTTATTTTTATATACTCGTTATTTTTACGTATACCACGTGATTTTATTTATATTATTATCAAGAGACATCTGTGTTGTTGATGTAATAATTTTTTCTGACTTGAGTGTTATAAATTGTTTTAATTGAAAGCTTCAATAAATCTACTTATCTATCATTATAAGATGAAGCACTAATTTCATTTCTGAAATTACGACTTTATGTCGTTGAATCTACTCATGTCATTAATGACAGTACGTAATGATATTAAGTCAGTTTCGTGATTTAGTCAGATCGGTGGTGAAGAGGCCATAAGGCAAGTGTCTTATTCAGAAACATCGGATGTCCACCATTGACGATGACAGTGTTCCATGAAAATGAAATTTTGCCTCTGCCATCAAAAGGCTGGAGAATGCTTGATAGCAGGGCCGTAGCGAAAAGAAAAACCAGGAGGGGGGAGGGAATCCAAATTTTCCCAACCCCACCAATAAAATTTCCCAACTTTCGAAAAAATGAAAGCCGAGGGATTAGTTACTACTATAATATATTAATTTCCTTACTTAGCTATCCAAAGATTGGCTGAATGCTTATGCCCGTTAGGGTATGCACAAACAAAAATAAATTTTTTTACTATTATTTTTTCTATCTTCACGGCCCGAAATTTCCCAACTTTTCCAAGTCGAAAAAACAGCGAAAATTTGGGAATTTTGTAAAATTGTCTCTTCAAAATTTGTGGACTGTTCAGGACTCTTTTCTTACTTGAGAGAAATTAAACTTTTTTGAAGTTTTCAAACAACTCAGAATTTCAAAGTATGGGATCTCCAAGCTATGCATGTTGGTAAATCTCAAACTTCTCCTGGTTCTTTCCCTTTTATTGTTACCTCTCCCTTTCTTTTCTCTTATTTTTATTTTTTAAATTTTTATTCATTTTTTTACCATTATTTTTTTTATCTTCATGGCCCAAAATTTCCCAACTTTTTCCCAAGTCGAAAAAGCAGAGGGGGAGGCTCCCCCCGTTCTCCCCCCATGGCGACGGCCCTGGATCCATTATAACGAATATGATCGCAATATTTTTTGTACAAATAAAAATAAATCCAAACATCATTTTTCAAAATCAGTAAATCCCAAATATACTTTAGCGTCGAAAAGTAATTCTTTCAGAATAATAAATGACCATACTGAATTATTCAAAAAAGAAAAAATTGTAGAACCAATAGTCTACAAAAAACATAATATTTTGTAGAAACGTCAAATATGAAAACACAAAAATGATCCGACAACTTCAAATCAGAAATGACTAGGTATATCAATAGCAATAGGTAATAGAAAGTAAAATGAATCCAATCAGTGTTTCTTAAAATTACAAAGGATCGCATAAAAAATCGAAAAACCCTGCAGTGATGAGGTTGAAGAGAACATTTACTGGATATATCGAATAAATTAGGGTCGATACATCATCGCCAAATTCAATAACTTTCTGGACAAAAATAGAAAAAAAAATACGCCATTAAACAAAGCACAATCTCGAACGTAACGAATGCCTTTCAGAGACTGATGACAAAATTTTGAACCTCTATACTATGAATAGGAAAAAATATATATTCCTTCCTTTTCTCAACTGCACCCAATCTTAAAACATCTCAAGAAAACGAAAAGGTCTAATGCGAAAGTAATGTTTTCTAGAGATTAATTCGAATATTCTTTAACCTATACACTATGGATAGAAAAAACATTTTCCTTTTTTTTCAGCTGCATAAAATCTTAAAACTTGCCATCAAAACTTAACCGTCTTCTAGCCATTCTAGACGACCTAAAAATTGTTATTTTGAGTGATTTGAACATTTTCCCTGTTATGTTGTTGAATTATAAAAAATCACTTCACCTAATATAAAAAAAAAAATATTTTTAACGAATTGGACCAGAAAAAATTTACATATGAATTATTCAGAATTGCATTAAATCGACCAAAAAATCATAAAATACCGTCACTTGTCAATTAGGAACGAACTTCTAAGTAATATTGCATCACACAAAATACAAAATTTATTCATTTTTTGTTACATCATATCTGTTACACCGAAACGAATAGTAATAGAGCCAAGGTCACAAACACTCTGCTTATGACAAGTTAACCTTTCAAAAAATCGAAAGAGTTGAGTGGCATACTGAAACAGATCGCGACTATGAAAATAATGACGCTGCTATATTCTTCAGACATCACATGTGAACAGACCAATTGAAGTAAATGAATAGCTTGTGGGTCATTGCTCTTATTTCACATCATCTTCTCTCTACGTGCCTGACCGAAACAACGAAGTTACCTTGAACTTGAAAGATCCGTCCCTCGATTTATATTGTTGAATCTAACTGTAATGTCTTCTCCTTTTTTCCCTTAATACTCGGAACTCTGATCGGGAAAGGTTTAGAGTAAAACACCCTTTTACTGCCCAGTACCAAAAATATTCTATACATTCAAACATCCATGACCCCTTCTTCCGGCTCGACACTCACCGTGATATACGAGGGGCAGAAAACTAACTTCCATGAGTATAATTTATTATTTTCGATAATTCAACATCTTTTGAAGTTTCTTCTCTTACCTGTTCAAATTTTTCCACTCTCTTCATTTACCTTTGTAGGAAATCTAGACAAAGAATCTGCGCGATTATTATCCGATTTTACAAATTCAATATTGTATTGATAATTGGATAAAATTACTGCCCAACGGCGTAATCTGTTGGCAAACCCTCTTTCTCAATCTGCGAGTAATTTCTTTCCGCCTCGGATAAAGTTCGCGATGCATAGGCAATTGGCCGTTCTT
>WOGL01001367.1:0-11556 GCA_015342145.1 Leptinotarsa rubiginosa
AGGAGTTCTATTGGGCCCAGTAGGACTTTACCGCTGGCGAATAACCTGCTACCTCCTGCCACGATGGTCTTAAATTACTTTTCTTCCATCCGATGACTAAACCAAGATCTGGGTCTTTCTTGATCTTATTGTCCTTCCAGTTGTCGTCTACAGCTAACAAATAACTACAAATAACTGCTTCCTTGTCTTCTGCTCGTCGGTAGTATGAGCAGACATAGACATAGTCTCCGTGACAGGGCATCTGCGTTTTTTACGGGGGCTTGTTGGATATAGGCAGACGATTGTCCCTTCTCATCGAATGTCTCTAGTTTCCCTGAGTTGGTGTTGTTTTTTTGAATGATTGGACATTTGCTACGCACCTGCCTAATTTTCTCACAGCTCCAGCATCTTATTTGTTTTCTCTCAGGCAACACTTCTTTTATCACTTTTTTGATGGTGGCCTCAATATCAGCAGGCACCTGTCCGTCTTCCTCGATAGTTTGAACTTGGCTCTGGCCCTTGCAGGATTATTTTACAGCCTCAAACGCCGAAGCTCTTGCCAGTGCGTCCACGAGATGTTTGGGACGAGCTAGTGTCAAGTCCTGCCTCGTTTCTTGGTCTTGGTCAGGGGCGGCTTCAGATTCGTTACAATAATTAAGATTTTCGCGGCCGCTTCTTCTTTTCTGTTAAAATTATCCGTGTGTTTGTGTGTCTCTATTGCCTTCCGTACCAGTCGACTATGGTATTCCTGTAATATCCAGTCATCGGAGAATACCTCAGAAGCTAACCACTCGCACCAGCTAAACGCCAGGAAGAAATTCCAAAAATCTACGGCCTCCTTACTCGAAAAATAGTGGCACTCAGAACTTATCCTTTGAACAAACCGTATATAGAGGTATAAATACACATATAGTGATTAAGTTTTTTATTATTTCACAGATCCTGTTCGACCTGGGTAGCGGTAGGTGATATAGCGTCAACTTCGCAGTTACCTTCGCCTCATGGGGGGCAATCGAGTAGTAACACTCAGCAACCAGCTAGTACACCCCCTCCTCCCACATTCACCGCAGCTGACTTGATCAGATCCGTTAACAAAAAAGTAAGTCGAAGTGGATATTATTAATCATCTATTACTGATTAGTGATATAATCAAAATAATGGATGTTTATCACAAATGAGGTAATGCAAAAACTAATATCCTGAAAAAACATATATGACTACTAAATTATGAATTATAGAAATGATTACGATAAACCAGTATCTAAAAACTTATTTTTCTGTCTTCTACTTTTATAAAAAACGAAATAAACAATAATAATTGTTCTTACAACCAAACGAATAAATTTGAACGATTCAGAGGCTGAAGATAATTACTACCAGGAGATAAACCGTCACAGCCAGTTCGGCCCATATAGGGGGTTGTCGATTCGTGTTTATCATACTCCTCATCTTTTTCATTGTATGTATGACTTCTGAGTGTCCTGGCATCCATTATAGAGGGTCAGTCTAGTCTTGTCCGCTATTACCTCTCAGTTTTCCACAGTATTGAGTTTATCAATATAACTTAGATGTTTGTGAGAATATTGATCTCATTTCGTTGAGGCCTCAATTTTTTTTCCTCGAGCATTGCAGAATTACATATTGGAAGACGAATGTAAATTGTACTAGTGGGCAGAGGTAATGTAAATTTATATTTTCTCCGTATATTCCAGCTTCCATCCCATAGTCGGTATTCATACGTTTGTATGCCATATTTAAACCCCTCAAAGTTGCCTAGAATGACCTAGGTTTTACTAATATTTTGTATACAATGAAGATAAGAAATAATGTTCCAGAGAAATTTTATACTGTAACGAATCTGAAGCCAACTCTGACCAGTACGCCGGCCGAATCATGAAACAAACACATGTCGTCACCGCGAATGAATCGACACTGGGAATGCCCGACCAATCCGGCAATCAGCTAGAAGACTCCCGCTTGCCAAGAAAGAAGAGGCAGACAAGATAGTCAGCGATATGGGAAAAGAAGGAGTCATCGAACCTTCTGACAGCCCCTGGTCTTCCCGAAAGAATGCAGTCGGGAATCGCCGGTAATTTTCTAGTTCCGAGCCGACTACAGATTTCTAGAAAGGACCGTTACGTTATATAAGCACGTTTTCCCGACCCAAGAGGGCAGTTGAGAAAATTATGGAGCCGGCTAGCGTGTCTAGGGTGTCGTCAATTCTTGGAAGAGGGTAGCTGTCTTTTTTCGTCACGTTATTTACTTGGCGATAAACCCTGCAGAACCTTGTCGAGCCGTCCTTCTTCTTCACTAATACGACTGGGGAAGACCAGGGGCTGTCAGAAGGTTCGATGATTCCTTCTTTTCGCATAACGCTGACTATCTTGTCTGCCTCTTCAGATTCGTTACAATACTTTTTTTTTGAGGATACAAAACTCTAAACTCGCCAGTAGGTCTCCAGTAGTAGTTTTGATATTGTGTCACTCTTCACCAATATACCCGTGCAATGTACTCCTCCTCCTCACCTCTTCCTCCCAACGCAACCCTTTCGCATTACTTTGAAGGGAGGTGCTGTCTTAGTGACTTGTGTCTATTCTATAAGGTTCGATCTTCATTCTCTTGATTCTCTATTATGAATCGAATTGCTCGATATGTGATATTCCAGCTCTTTTCATTGACTATCCGTTTCGTCATTATATTCTCTGCTACTAAAGGTGTCCCTGCAAGCTCCATGAATTCCAACCGAATATCTTCCCACCTGACACAGTGGCACAACGTATGTTCCACGTCATCCTGAAAGTCACAATATGGACTTTCTGAAATACCCGTGTCCTGATATCGCCTGCGTCAGATAGTAATGCACCTCTCGGTATGTCCTCTCTGGCCAGTCTTGTATTTTTGGTATTAGGATTTTTGGTATTAGGTGATATGTCCACCTTCCATAACTGATGTTATCCCGTTTGGCTTGCCATCTAGTTGCTAGGCAGCTTTTATCTATTCCCAGGTACCTCTCCCGCCTATTTTTATGAGAAATTCATTGAAAGAAACTCCAGCTGTTACCCCCACCGCTTCTGCTGATACATTTCTGTGAGCACAGCCAATTCTTAAGGTCATTTTCTTTTGCAAACTTTTGCAAATTTCGATAGTAGTTTCTTGTTTTTCCCAAATGTTTGCCAGGCAGGTGCTGTATATAAAATCTGAGAATGGGCCACACTCAAAAGTCCCCTCCTTTTGACGGAACGGGCCGTCTATATTCGGAAGAAGAACTAAAATAGCTGTTACCGTTTTTCTACTTTACAGATAACTTCGTTCATATGCTTGACGAAGATAAGCTTCGTATCGAGCCATACGCCTAGGTATTTAATGTTCGTTTGTGGGGTAACTGCGGCGTCTTGGACTTCAAAGACGACAGGATTCAGTTTTCTCTTCATCGTAAGAAGGACAGCCTCTGTCTTATCTGGTGCCAGTTTGATATGCGCTCAAGAGCTAAATTCATTGTACCAACCTGATTTTCTTCAACTTTGGCAACCACGACAACAGCAATGTCATCTGCAAAGCCTATTACCGTAACTCCTGTTGGTTGTTCCACCCTAAGTAGTCCATCATAGAGTGCATTCCATAGTGTAGGACCCAATACTGACCCCTGTGGTACTCCGCTGTTAATTATCCTTGTTCTAGATATATTAAACGTCTCAAGTATTGTCATTCTGAGAAGTAGGCTCTGATGATATTAATTAAACATCAAGAAGTTTTTGCCAACTTGGGCTGAAGGCTTTTCTTACATCAAGAGTGATCACCGCACAGTCTCCTGTGCACCCAGTAGTGTTTTTGCCATGCATTCCTCGCAATTTCTAGTATCATCCCTATCGGATCTATTGTTTGTTTGCCTTCCACAAAACCAAACTGTTTTGGTGATAGTCCGCCTGTAAGTGTCAGCTATTTGTCAGTCTAATCAAGAATAAGTGTTAAGAATTTTGCACTGCCATCACAGTGGAAAACTACGTATTCATGCATGCTGAAAGACAACGTCTGCTTCAGGTTCTACAAACCGACGGGTTTGACAAAAAATATATTGTTAGTACACCTACGCCAAAAGTCCAAAAAGCAAACGCGCGGGCTAATTTTTGATACAGTGGAACTCGCTATCACGCCGGTCATCGACTGATAATTAAAAAACTACAATAAGCATTTTTTGAAAGAGAAATAGTACAAATGGCGCTACATATAACTATGCTCATCCCAAATGTATCTAACCGGTTCATAATATTTACAGGTGCGCCAAAACTACATACGAAGAAGACTTCTCACGACATACAAAGCCTTAGAACGCCTCTCGCAGAGCGAATTCAACCTTGACAGGTTGGAGGTCACACCATCCACCGCTACGGCGAGCCTTGGTTCAGAACCAGCTCCGAACAGCACGAACGTTGTTCCGTCCCGTTTGACTGTCCCTGGCTCGAGTCCCACTCCGAGCAAAAGTCCCACGACCTCCAGTAGCACCAACGCCGCCATGCTGAGGGTAGCCCAGCAGAGGGCAGGGAAAAATCTTCCTCTGACTATCAGGGACGTAGAGAGGGAAAGAGGAAAACCGCTGTCCAAATACGAGAGAAATATGATGATTTTCAACTGGTTGCACACGCTGGATGATACCGCCTTCGTTGAGGGGATACAGTAGGGAGATTGAATAGTTTTTTCTAAATTTGTCACTTTTTGGTGGGATATGTTGGATATATTTGCCACTGGAGCCTTCATTTTGTTTTAATTTTCCCATTTGGATTTGTTCCCTAAATGTCATATCTTCATTCATTTACATTGAGAGCAAATTTCATTTTAGGAATTGAGACTGGTGTCCGATTTGGTTTGACAAACTAATTCAATATAGAAGCCACCATCTATTACTAAAAATAATCAATTGAGCCCGCAGTATTCTCTTTGGGTCAGTTTTTCAATCAGCAGCTAAGTTCTAGCTAGAAGATTGAGTATCAATAGAGTGGTTGAACGAGGCAAGCAATCAGTTGCTATCGACTTAGTTGACAGCTAAGTTTCTTAGCAGTACGTTGAAAAACTGTCCCTAAGCAATTCATAGTCAAAACTCTTTTCTGCTACGAATAAAATAACTGCTCTTTAGGTTGTCAACTCATAGTTCTCTTCTATCAGAGGAGTCAGTTCAACTATCCAGAGATTCATTCGAAAGCAGAAAGTTCTAATAGATATTCTTTTAAGAAATCTGTTCTTCAAAATTTTTGGGGTTCACACTATGAAAAGTTGATGAAATGAATTTTTTTTTATGCATTTGAAAACATGCCTAAAGGATCAGTCCCAATCATTGAATGTTATCTACCGGTTGTCAAATAAAATTGTCTCGGTAGTTAGGGGTTCCTTCATGAAATTTTTCGCCCACCACATTTCTGGGAGCTTGTTCCACCAATTTAGCGATTTGGCTTGCATCCACTAATTGATAGGTGTCTTTATATTCGTCTTCGCCTTGGGTGCACGTTCGTGGGCTAAGCATCGGCCTCCTTATTAACCTTGTGTCCTTCGTGTCTGCGTATCCAGGCTAGGGTGACCCTATTTATGAAGCTCCTTAGCGATTTTGCTTGCATCCACGAATTGATAGATGAATTCATGCTTCTGGTTCTGGGCCTATCATGGCCTTGGAAACATCGGCCTTCTTATTACCCTTGTGCCCTTCGTGTCTGGGTATCCAGCTAGGGTGACCCTATTAGTGATGCTTCTTAGCGATTTGGCTTGTATCCACGAATTGATAGATACTTTAATAATTGTCTTCGCCAGCCCACATAAAGGTTCTGCACCTATCATGGCATTGGATGTAACTTCACGGGCTAAAACATCGTCCTCCTCATTGCCCCTGTGTTGGTAGAAGCCGAGCGTCTTACTTGCCGCCTAGCTGTTGGAGAAAGTGGCAATAGATTTGTTTTTACCCTTCTTCCTGAGCAATTCTCCTACGCAGTGTTCGGTGACGGCAGCTTCTGCCTGAAACAACAAACAACTTCTGTTCGTTGCATTCTGTCTGAGGCTGAGTACGATTTGCGACTTTGTTCTGCCTTTATATGAGCCGGCACCTACTCCTTCTTGGATTTTTGGCCCGTCCGTAGGAAGAAAGTCCAAGATCAAACTGAGTTTGATCTTCCTCTTGAAGATGATTCCTGAGTTTAGTCTTCCTCTTGAAGATGATCACTTGGTGATCGAAACACGTGTCGAGGTGTTAAAATAACGGTTTGGTGTTGGCAAAAAACTCCAGTAATATTCATTACTACACCAAAGGTTCCAAACAGTGCATCATATGTATCAAAGTGTTACCTCCATAACTAATGAGTTTAAGGTGGACCAAAATCTCCACTTTAATAGTAATAATTTTCAATGCGAATCAACTCAAAAACTATTAGTTTTATAGTATGACATTTAGGAACGTATCGTAAAAATTTAATTCTAAAATTGGCAAAGAAAAAAGCCCTTTACATTTCTACAGAAAACCGATGTACAATATTTCAAAGGAACAAGAAATTCTAGTATAGTATAATTTGACAGTGACAGCAAGCATATTTTTTTCCACTATCACTGCAGTAGTTTTTTGAAAGTAGGGGTATTCGTCAATAATCTACCAGTCAGTTCAAATTTATTTTCTGGATTACATGTTATTCTTAAAGAGTATTAGACTTCCAAGATTCAGTTTATATTGAATTTCTGTTGAAGATATATATGTGAAGAAAATGTGTATATTTATAACTATATAATAATATTTAAACTTTCGCATGATGGAAACTTTATTATGTAATTGTGGATCATATCAATAAAAGAGGATTTTTGTTTCATTTCTTGTTCATTCCCTTTTCTATATTACAACATTTTCACGTTCATTAGGGTTCACGAGTGCCATTTCTCAAAAGTTGATTCGAGCCAAGTTGCATAAAGAATTAGTTTGGAATTTAGTTAAAAATCTCCATCTCCTGAAACTGTAGCACAAATATTTAAAGCTTTGAATGGGCGGCACCAACAAAAATAAAATTTTAACCTATTAAATATTAATATACAAGAATGAAAAGAATCAGGTACCGGAAGTTTAATAAACAATAATCCATCAGCACCGGGTAATCCACCGGCAGAAAAAAATTATCGCGATTTTCCTTTCAATTAATCGTTTGTTAGATAAAAAAAAATCAATGATTTTTTCAATGATGACACCTGGATTTTTAGGAAATGAATCTCTTTGATTTTTCTCTCTCTTTTATTTCTTCACAATAATTAAACAAAAAATATGAGAAACTTCCAAAGGAAGGAATACAGAAAATAACTACAAACATTGATCGAAAGTCATTTTTGTGGAGGAAATCAGAATTTTCTTCGATAAAAACTACAATACGCATTCTTGATATAGATATGTAGATTATGTTTTTGAGTTTTATTCAGATACAAATTGGAAAACACCCTTTTGTTTACTGATGAAGAACAAAGACCTAATCTCTTCTAAAAATATCCCCTTTTCTATTTGAATGGATTGTTTTACTTTCTTGTAGCAATTTTTGAAGGCTTTGAAAAAGATCCTTGCTGAGGGTGTTTTCAGATATTCCAACTTGTTCGTTTTCTTAGTGAAAAATTGAACCTAATACATTATTGTAGCTGACGGAAAATTAGGTCACACAATGTATCACAAACCTACTCATCCTCATTGGTATCCCAACAAGCCACCACCCAGGACAAACACGTGCTATGATAAAAACACTTGTTGATCGTGCCCCCAGGATCTGTGCACCGAATCTTTTTGAAGAAGAACCCTCATCTAGGCCAAACTCTACATGCCAATACTTTCACAATGAAAGAAATCGAACGTGCTCCACATCCTGGAAGGAGAAACACACCAACTTCGATCACGATACAGCCGCCAGTTGTAGGCATAGACTTTTTCCCTTACAAAAACAAAGACACAGCATTAAGAAAATTCACAAGTCGACTAATCAATTACGTAACTCTATCAGATCGGTCAGGGACAAAAGAGAACCTTTGACATTCGCCGGTGTTTGCAGGATTCCTTGTGTATGTGGCTCAGTTTGCATCGGAACTACCAAATGGAGCATCATGAGTAGGATACAGGAGCACACACGTAGCTGTCGCCACAAGTAACCGGGGGAATCCGCAATTGTAGAACGTATCCTAGCAGAAACAGTCCACGTAATGGAATACGAAAAAACTGCTGTCCTGATCAATTCAATGTATTATTACGCACCATTTCATAGGAAAATCTATAAGATTCCCAACAATTTCAGTAGAAAATAAGGTATACGGGTCATCAGAACGTGGTAGCCAGTACTCAAGAACACTAAAAATGGACAAGAATATGAACACTTTATCTTTGCTCCTTATACCATCTCTCCCATCAATATTGTGAATCAAGTGCAGCGACTCGCCGTTTTGGTAACCAGAACAGCAATTTGTTCGTAATCCATAGCTACCTTCCCCAAGGAGGGAGCCAATACTGTTTTATTTCGACCAAAACACAGAAAGGAAGAATTCTAACAATCGAAACTAGCCAGTTCCATTCAATAATCGAAACTAAGTCAATTCGGTTATCACTGGAAAAAAGTGACAGGACAAAAACAAATGGACAAGTTGATTTCACCAGATAAAGCTGGCCAAAATATAGCTGACAACGTCATTGTCTTCAATTTCTTGATGTGTGTAACTCATCCATTGAGGAAACTAGATCAGGCTTTTTTCAAATGGTATGGAATATTTATTCTGCTTCTCGAGATTTAATGTTGTTCACGATAATAATCACACAATTTTTGTAAGCCTTTTAATTTCTAAACATGTTTCGCTAACACAGTAGCTTCCTCGCTAGAAATAAACCCATGCTTCGTAGGATTCCGAGAATGTCCGTCATCCTCTTGAAGTCTGAGGGTTGAAGTTATTCATGAAAAAAATATCGCTGCAGTTTTGGCGCCCAATGTGGGGCCAAAATTCGGATAGCCCAAGCTATTTGCTCAGTAACAAAAGTTTGTCACTGGATTTGAATGTATTTTGAAGTTCAGATTGTTGTTTGAGATATTAAAGTCTTCAAAATGTTTGAAAATATGCTCATTTATGACATTTTACATAATTTTAGATAGTAACAAAAATCGTTTGTAGCTGTTTGGATAATAAGCTGTAGAGACTGAAGGCAGAACAAATCATCATATTACTATAAATAGTCTTACCTTGAATTTCGTGTCTTTTATTTTCTGTTGATGAATTAAGAAAATATATACGAACGAATCTTATAGTCTTTATTTGTTCCAAACAGTTCCGTCCAGTCATTTAAAACTTGGCAATAATTGGCTACACAATAAATAGGTTGTTAATGTAATATACTCCATGAAAACTGTCGCGGAAGCAGCCACAACTATCACAATGAATTTAGAAGCGACATTTGCCACAATATCATAATATGGTTACGAATCAATACCCGTATAAAATGAAAACAGTAAGCCAGGCTTCCGCAACCTTTCAATATTATCTCAAAAAATTCAACTAATACTAAAGTAAAATTGATATGGAAAATATCACACCTCACACATCCCACATGTTTGTTAATGACGTATATTACAATAAATTCATTCAATAAAAAAACTTAGGAATTAACAGACAGAAAATATAAAACCATCTATACATTTCATACCTCTGTTACCACTGATATTGCATAACATTGAAGAAAATTGAACATCTGACTATTTAGAAAACAAAAAAATTGAAATTTTGAAATAAAAGCTTCAATTTGAAAAATGATATACCAAATCACAAATTAGATTTCAGTAAATATTCGTGACGTATTGAATATCTTCAATATCCTTATGAATAAAACTTAGGCCCTGAATGACGATTAGGAATTGTAATTATCAAAGAAATATTTCATGTTCTAGATAATCTAGACTAGTTTTGTGATAATTCAAGCATGTATTTTCGGCATGAAATAACCCCTTGAGACATTTTGCTCAAGGTATATTTTGTTATTCAGAATAGCTGCAATATTATATTTTCTGTAAAAATATCCCTTTAACCTAAAATGGGCAAATTTTTCATTTGAAAGCTGTATGAATATGGATATATGTTATTTATGGTTTCTTTGAGAATATTAGGAGCAGAAGTTGCTCGTAAAAGGTAATTATTCTACTACTGTGTTCCAGAAAAGTGTACACAATTTTTATAACTTTGGCCAAATACAGATAAAAGTACAAAATGTCATTCTTCACAGAAAATTTATATCAACTAAAAGTAAATTCAAATATTACTAGGAATCTTCCCATCAAGGTCATGGCGGGACTCACAGGGTCTTCTTCTTTGTCGATTTTTTAACCCGTGGCAGAGTAGCACTTTCCTAAAAAACATCATTCTATTGAAAACAATGAAAATTATAGATTACAGTTACCACACAAATAATTTCAGCACAAAACAATATAACACAGACACTGAAATCTCTCATTCCAGAAAATAGAGAAACTGAATTAAGGATGGTAGTAATTCAGCAAATAACTCACTTGACTCATTTGCTCAAAATGTATTGAAAAATGAAGGATTACTTGAAAATTTAATTGTATTTTCAATATTTTATGCATTCTGCTCATGCATTTTTTTGGGTGAAGGAAAAATATAATAATTTATAATTCTGTTTCTAATATTCAGAGTACATGACAGTTTCTAATTTCTAGGGCTTCCACTGCCCTCATCATTCTGTTAGTGTCTATGAAGCTTACATAGCGGCAAAGAATGAAATATCGGAAAACCAGAAGAATAATTAATAACTGTATAGTATATTGGGATAGATAATTGGGAACTAAACAAAAACTGTGACCATTTATGGAGTTATCGTTATTTTCTACAAATCTAAGATGAATAATGTAACAAGGAAGTTATGTTAGGTTAGGTCCCCAAGAGTTTATTGGTACTCACATCTATTCACACTCGACCAAATAAACCCAGCTTCTTAAAGAAGCCGATAAGTTTGTATGGTGAGTGGACTTTTAGGTCAGATGGTAAGAGTACGGTTCTGCCAAACTTTGAAAACCTGATTCGGTCTCCAGCGGGGCAGGCACAAAGTATATGCTCTGCTGTTTCATCATTTTCCAAACATAAGCGACACACACTGTCTTCCGATAGACCGAGTCCCTGCATATACCAACGACCGTTTGGTATAAACGCCTTGGAGTGAGCCAATCCTGAAATATTCTGCAAGAAGTCCATAAATCCTCTTGCCATCCACATGTTCAATCTTTCTACCAATTTTACCAATCTCTCCGCACACAATTCAATAGCCTATATTTCCGCTTGAAATACAGGTTGTTAACTCTGTCTTGCGTCTGCGACTGAAAACACCTGCACCAGAACCTGAAGGTGTTTTCGCTCCATCTGTGAACCAATAACTATCTGCTCTTAATATTTCCTTCTCCCGGAGGATCCAGTCCTCTCTACTCGGGAACAGTACTTTATAAGGCAGTTCGTAGTTGATAATTGGAGGCATACAGTCAGAGGTCATTTCCAGAATGCTGTGACTTCCAGTATCAACCAACATTCTCTTGCACTTTGCAT
>WOGL01001368.1:0-11547 GCA_015342145.1 Leptinotarsa rubiginosa
TAAATTTTCAAAGTGATCCGTTGTCTGGTTCACCAGAAACGTCTAATGTGCCATCCACCGTGAATCAGCCTGTATAGGTGGTTCTATTTAAAATAAAGGAGTTTGTATCGACTTACTGTATAACCGGAACGATTGTGAGAACGTCCTTATTTTCATTCGATATAGCATATCAATAGACCTACTCTTGCCAATCTCCAAAATAATAAATTTCCCAAAATATCGCTACAGACTGTAATCACGTTGTACCCTGTATAGAGATGTTCAGTAACCATGCACGAAATATATACCAAATATGTTCTAAATATACGTACCATGTACGTATATTTGGAAGATTCAGTATATAAATCAAAATATTTCAAAATCAGTATTCACTGATTGAAAGCACTTATTAAGCAACCTTCAGTTACATTAAAAATCGGATCTTCATTTTTTCAAATTTCATAATTCTGCAGATTATTCTGCAGGTTATTTCATATTGTACAGTCCTCCATAATACATCAAAATATTTTAAATCGGCATTGAAAACGAAAATGGGATCAAATAAAAAATGATACAATCAAGTACTCATTTTCGGAATTACCATTTTCTGTCATTATAAACTTATGAGCGAAAACTCACTTTCTTTTAAGAATATATCTTGGATAGCAAGAATAGGGTTTGAAGCTCTAAGTAAATATAAACACAATTTTCATTCCCAAGTGGTCCCAAAAACAATGAAAAGAGAATTGATTTTTTTCCGAAGCTAATCGTTTCATTATAAAACGTGAATTTTTGTAACCCGATTTTTTGAGGTCACGGTACATATTATTGCAAACGACTATCATTTTATAACTCGAATTTGGTAACAAATCTACAATTGCTCAAGGCAAAAATGCAACTCTAAAATAAAAACCTGGTGCATTTGAGTCATACTTTCACTATTGTACAAAGTTTGACATAATTTACGGTTAAAAAATTCTAAACTTTTCACATTCGAAACAAGGATTTTTTCTTCGAAACAAATTCAATCAACTGTGAATGAAATAATTCGTATTGTAACTGTCGTAACCGCAAGATATTGCATGACACTGCAAAACGTTGGGTTTCAATGATAAATTAGTTGACCCTTTTCCAACAACTCTACCCTACACAGATTTGCTAGTAAAGCGAAAGACCGGCCGCCATTAGCAAACCGTATTTTGGTTTATCTTCATTAAAACACCATGCAGATTTGGCTCGGGATCTATCCATCTTCTATTTAGTACAGTTCTAGAGAAGGAAATAGCATTGATGTTGTTGAAACAATTGAATGGTTTAAAATACTTCAATTTTACTTCGTTTCAGAATTCAAATTCAAAAATTTTTTGGAAGCATTCTCGGCTTACTAAGAAAGCCAATAAAATTTGAAAGTCAAAGTATTTTATTGTTCAACATATGTTTAAAATATTTTCTTTCCGTTAACCAGCTATCGCACCCCTACGAACGACAACTCTCAGAAGTGTAAACTTGTACTAGCAAATGACTAACGAGGTCTCTCCTTCTGAAGTGTGATTTCCAACACGTGTTGGACGATAGGAAGTGAAAATCAACGTTCCCACGTCGAATCATCCGCTTACCGACTTCGCTCAATTGCATATATTCTTCATAGCGAATTTGCAATGCCTCTAGACCTTCAAAAAGTTATTTTGCCCTGCAAAATTGGCCTCCTCAACTTCTATCATCTCTTTGTTGCAAAAAAATGTAATCTTCCATACTTTTGTGACTTGAGGAGCGACATGATAGTTGGACACAGCCAGAACTGGTGAAGAAGGGGGGAGTTCGAGTAGTTTGAACCCTAAACATGAATTATTTGCATTTTTACGTCTTCTCTCTAAAATTGTTTTTTCGTAGAGCAGTCAGCTAATGCTCTACATTTTTTCATTAAATCAGTCATGATCATTCCTTAGCAATTTAAAAAAACTGAAGCAAGAACTTTCCTAGCAGATTTCGTATACACTATTTCCTAGGCCTTCGCGAACCAGAGTTTCTCCATTACACCTCAGACTGAGCCTCAGAGTGTTTCCATTTTGGATCCAGTTTTATCCTTAGTAAAAACACGACACGTTTGCCAGCTCGAACGTGATGCTTTCACTATTGCACGCTTCTGGTCAATATTAAAACTATATAGTTGACGCGTTCATATAAAATATTTTGTACCTATTATATTTGTTTAAGCCCAATTTGATGATTTGATAAAACCGTTTCGAAATTTACTGGGGCAGACACGGAAACTGGCTTTCCCTACCGATTTTCAACTGCAATAGAAAAACTATCTCTTTTGAAGGTTGCAATTCAATTTTTCACTGTCGCATGATTACTAAGGGTATGAGGCATATCTTCATAAATCTTCCAAACTCTCTCAAATACAGGTAAAGGATCGATGCTCCAAATTTTTAATTTTCACAACTTCGGTCGATATTCTTTTTTCCGAACTTCAATTAGCAACTCTTGTTAGACTTTTTTCCGACTTTTTTACAATGATACTTCTAGGGCATGCTAACTAGATATCAATATATCTCCATAAATGAAAAGGATACAGAAAAAATCTAATTTAAAATATGTTCCGTAATGAAAATAAGTGGTCTTTGATGAACACTCAGTAATTTTCCATACACATTTTCACAAGTCCAAAATCAGGAAATGACAAATGACAAAAGTAACATTATTATCTACATACTTACTAATTATTTTTTCCAACCGTATGCTATCATTAAATTCTATTTTCAGCAACTGCTCACTGATTTCATATTTATGACATTTCATAACTGGAGGTGATTTAAATATATGATTTGGCTATAAAACTGACTATCTATCTAACATTCATGAGGTGAATAGTTTCAAATTGGCACTTAATTCAAATGACCGTGTGTTATAAAGTTATAATATATAAAGGTATCCAATTAAAATAGTCAGGGTTTATTAGAACACTTATTATTCTTTTTATTTCATGAGTTACTCCGTGATGCATTTTAATTAACCTTAAGACCGGGAGGTCTTAGCGGTAAAAGAAAATAGAGAAATGTTATGAAATGAAGTGTTATGAAATGGGACGTTATGAAATGAAATATTTGGTCTTCTTTTTCGTAATTGGTGAAGAAAGGAACGAAATTTTTATGAACTTTTCAGTTTGGAAAGTATACTTTATGTCTTATCTGGAAAATATTTCGTTATCCCCAAAAGTTACCTGGTATTTTGTAAAAACATTACTTGAAATGTAGAATAGAAGACTGGTGGTGATCATTTCATAAACTGACTTTCAAGAAAACATCTAGCTTGCACAGATCTTCTTGCAATCGCTCATTGCCATACATATTTTTTATGATAAATTCAACATTACAGTCGAATACTCATATTCAGAAAGAAGGTTTCTCGTTTTCTAGTTCCCCACCTGATGATGCTAACTTGGTTGGTGAAACGTGTGTCTAGAGACAGTGATTTTGTTCTGGTGAGGAAAAAATGTTTTTCTTAGATTACTTCCACATGAGCATTGGATTATACGAAAATCACTTTTATCTATTCAGTATGAACTTCAACCATTCGTTATGAACGCTACAAAATATAATAGGTATTCGAAAAGGTATTTTTATAAATATTTATTTACATGAGACACTATCATGTCTTCCAAGTTTCCATTATTCCATTATTTTGTACTCAATTCTCATATTTGCTGTTTAATATTGGGGAAGTAGAAAACCAAAAAGCTTTTTTTATAAAAACGCATTTCTTCTAATCAATATACCGCTTTTAATTTGAACATATATTGTTTGTCTAAAAATGGTGAATCTCTAACTTCTCCAGAAAATGTAGATATTTCAGTATCTGCAAACTATTCTCTTAAATTCAATCATATTCTCAGAGATTTTTATCCAACTTCATATCATATGGATATTATTACTGGATCTCTACCTCGATCGGCAGATTGTAGCTGCAAATGTCTTGTCGAAAATAAATTATTATGATATGAATCACTTTAATGTGAATACAATTCTCACTAGAACCACCCTGTACATGTAGAACCTTGTATGTAGGTAGCAAGTACATAAAATTTTCAAAAAAATCGGATAAATATCGGCCTCATTTCTGATGCAGCTTCCGTTATTATGACCCGTATTTCTACTATCCACAAAACGTGTTGCGGTAGCCGCGTTATTATTTCTTTAGTAACAAATATTTTATTTCCACTTAAATTCGATAGTTGCATTACAAAATGAATACTCACCGTTACAATTCTAGCCGCAACTATTCCATTTATGGTACTATTTTATGTCTATCACATTAGTTTTGTGAATAATTACGCTGGTTTCGTTATGTTTGTTATTTGATTTCACCTAACCAATAAACGTCTCATAAGTAAGTTTCTTATAAGGTTCAAAAGAGAAATTGAAAAAATTCAATATCATTAAGTATAGTCTAATTGATTAATTATTGCTTCTGAAGTAGCTTATGGAGTTAGGAAAAAGGCTTACACAGAACAGAAGCTTAATGACCGCAGGGGGTGAATGGTTTTGCACTCATTTTTTTTTGTTTTTCTATATCGAGAAAAAATATCATTCCAGTTATAAAAGTATTTTTTTCAAGTCGTTGAGTATATGCCAAAAGAATAACATCACTTCTTGACTGCTTTATAATTAATCATTCGTTTGAACTAGTATTTAAAGAATGGTTGAATATTTTTGAATACAATAATAATTTTCTACTGAGACCATATATTTCACATGTGCATTCAAATGAATCTGATACTGATACTGATATTGAGTTTTTTTAACAATGACGATTTATTTACAACACGATAATAGACTGGCACATCTCCCGATAATTCCGCTAATAGTTATGCAATTTTAACCGATTTTTTTAAGCCGTTTCGACTCAACTGGTATACTACAACTCTATTCATCAGTATCTTTCTGATGCAGCTTTTTGAACAAATATTAAAAGAAAATGTGTTTTTTCCGTTAACCAGCTATCGCACCCTTACGAACGACAACCCTCAGAAGCCGAAACTTGTGCGAGCTAAGGACTAACGAGGTCTTACCTTTCAACGTGTGATTCATAATATTTTCAACCAGAAAGTTTTCAATACCTATTGATCAGAATAAAATTCATTTAAGCACTCGTGGTAGTGCAAAATAGACAAAATAATAATCAAAATTAGTCCAATATTGAATTGAAATTCGAAAATCTCGCCTCTACCAACGTTCCTGGTAAATGCTCGCCGAAAACAACTACTTTCACGACGAATACTACAAAATACAATAAATTATATCTAACATACATATGTGAAATTTCTCCCAGAAAAAAAAAATTGTGAGAATACTTTCAAAAACGTCTCTTGGATATATGTCAAAGTTCTTCATGATATAAATATCATGAAGAACTGTGACTTTGACTTGGCTAAAGCAAAGAAAGATGTTTTCTGGCAGGCGTTTTTCAGGTCCTTGTGTGCAGGAATTCTGGGTGAGGTGAGTTATTTGAAATTTGATTCAAAATATGTATTTTCTCAAGTGGAAATAGTTTTGGTGATTTACTGAATATATTTTCAATGAAGTTCGAGAGGTTTTCACATGAAAGTCGTTTCTACTTCATTTGCCTTCATTGTATTTCACGAAATTTTCATTTGTACTTATTGCAATCTATCTTGACAATCTATTGAATGCGAAAATCTACAAAAAGTATCCACATCTCAAGCTGGATATATAGAAATGAGACTCAACATACCAACATCTTTCTTTCAACAGGTGAATACAGAAGTAATTTTATCACTGACTATCTATGTTAGCGATAAAAGAAGTGGTTTATTCATATATTCCATACATTTCTCATCAAAACTAATTAATCCTTTCCTGAGCTTCCCAAAGGTACCGCTGTAAGTAAAAACAATGTGTAAGCTCTGACTCATTCTATTCGAGTACACTTTACTAATTACCAAGCAATTATACGTACAAACATTGTTCAAGACCTCATCTACAAAAAATCTAACAATTACCTCCGGCTATAAAGTCAGATATCTGCCGAACCCCGTACATAACTCAAACTAGCATATCAAAGGCTATGATTTGCACTTGCATACATCGAAACTGGTATTGCACGTTGTAATGCAATTTGGATTTATGGCAATATTTCAATTGTTTATGTTTGTTCACAGGTCATGGAGGCGTCAACCAACTGGGTGGAGTCTTTGTGAACGGGAGGCCTTTGCCGGACGTGGTGAGGCAGAGGATAGTGGAATTAGCTCATAACGGAGTACGGCCCTGTGATATCTCGAGGCAGCTCAGGGTATCGCACGGTTGTGTTTCCAAAATTCTGTCGAGGTTAGTTATTGAAAATATTTTCATATTGATATGCCAAATTGACATTTCAAACCAATGAAAACAGAAGGGAGATAAGTAAATTATCTTAGATCATTTGCAAACAAAGGCGCAGGTGCGTATTCTGTACTTGTTGTTTCAATTTGTACATATAATTCTGGATTTTAAATGATGTTTACAAGTGAAAATATCACAAACTGTAAATTTAATAGTACTTTTTTGCACGAATATCAATACAAACTAGTGAAGGTCATGATTTGTCCAAGAATTTCATGAGATATGTTTTGTATACCGATGAACCTAAATACCAGAAGGAATATTTTATGTACTTGCCGTTATTACATGGTTTTTCTTCCTGCTGTGCAATCTCTAGCCAATAAATACAAACTAGTGAAGGTCATGATTTATCCAAGAATTTCATAAGATATGTTTTGAATACCGATAAACCTAAATACCAGAAGAAATATTTTAGGTACTAGTATGTATAGATGTACTTGCCGTTATTACATGAAAAGTTTTTCTTCCTGCTGTGCAATCTCTAGCGAAAATATCAGGGTTATACCATCCCAGAAAATACTTTACGTATATTCGTCCGTCCTTCTGATAGTAGTAGTGCTATAGATACTAACAAAGGAAATATTCTTAAAATAGCTTTTTGACGATGAATCAAACGTAGTATAGGATAATTGATGGTCTGCACAATCATCGATGTAGCTATTGCCACAAATCATTACGAAACAGAAATTTATATTACTATTATGAATAATTATTGAAAACTGCTATTTGTATTCAAATCGCACAGTAGAATGTTTTTCAAGTAAAAAGATTTTTCTGAAGTATCGTCAAGAGAATAATACCCACATCTGGCTCATACAGACGTTTTTATGTGTTAGAAATATTTGTTATTATGTATAATTATGGTTATTGGAAATTAAATAATTTTTTTACCAAAAATGTTGGGTCGATTGGCATATTTCTCCAAAACTTCCCACACCGTGAGGTACGTGATCATTGGGTCCGAGAGGATTTCATAACACCAAACCAAGCACTATAATAATCCGATAAATCATTATAACAGAATGGTCCGGGTAGAGTATGAGGGATTTGAAGTGAAAATCTGGTAATTCAATTTGATTCCCCTGTTTTTTTCTTCCAATATCTCTCTGACTTAAAGAAGTGCCCAAACAATAGCATTCTTGTTCCACCCGGGTCGATGGATGTAGCCTAAGACCACATATGCTGGAAATTCAGACAGCATAAAGCTTTCAGGAGCCACGCGACAGGCCCTTTACCTGCTACACTTCTCATGCGTTGAGATGTTGAAGCAACCTAAGTGATCGTGATGAACTCTTCAGTTTCTAATCTCAATTCCCCGTCTTAAGGGAAGCAAACGTAACTTTGCTAAGTCGAGGTTTCAATGTTGTTTAAGAATACCCCATGCATAGCTCATCCTTGTCTAACCGCTGAAGTAAAGTGAACTCTGCCGTTCTGATTTGGACTTTTCGCTGAACGGTTTCCAATCCGGTAGCAGAGTTATGATCACTTCGTTCAGTATCTAAACTAAATCAAATTCATGTGATGCTCGGGCGGCTGCCTCCAAAATAAATGCTTCAATTCCTACTCTGTCAGGGTCGTGGACCATGTAGTGAAGAAGATCCGAATTTTTGACGATTCCACAGACTCCATTCAGTAGGTACTACTATATTATGTTGACACTTCAAACGCAAAGTCCACAGACTCCCTGAAACAGTCCGTGAAACATTCTATACTTTGAGTAAATGAAGCTCCTCTCCCACTTCACTACACTATTTCCATGGAGAAGAGAAGGTTCGATATGGTATACGTATTTGTAGCAGCAATTTTTTTCAATTCATTCTGATGACTATATGTGTCGAAAGAAGAGTTCTTCACTAATGTTATTTCTCTTGTAAATGTGAAATACTATGTATTACGTTTAGATTTGTTTCTGAATTTCCTAATATATCCTGTTATCAACATTTTGAAATGACCAATATTTCACAAATTTAGATGAAACTACAGGTGAGATAGCAACTTATATAGTGCATATACCTGAACTTATAATAATCTATATGTTTTGAGATGTCGGATACCAATTCTGATACACAGAAGACGAATCGATCATCCTTTGGATTCACTATTTGTCATGTTGCTTCATTAATTGAATAAATAATGTTCCATTACCATAATAACTGAATGGAAAATAGTACCTACTGAAGTGGAATATACTACTGGAGAGAAGGTCAACAGTATACTCATAGTAAGCTAAAACTATTCTTTGAGTTTAACCTGGCGTGTAGTTATCTCCCTGGTATTCATAGCATATTTTGAAATACTGGAAATATGTAGTTTTCTATATATTATTCTACTCTTTTTTATCAATGAATTGAAAATATTAGCCTTTTTGATTTCGTTGACTTTAATTCCAGTAATATTGTGATATGACTTAATAATATCGTCACTTTTTGAGAGTGATTCCTCTATAATGTATGAAAAAACAATAACAAATAATATGCAAAATCACTTTCATAACATTGTTAAAAATGTTTATCAATTCGACTGAATGTTGGAAATTCAGTACTGTTATAGGCAAGCCGTTGTTTTAGATTTATGATTGAACCTTTTTGTTGGTTTGCACTCAAAATATCTATAAATGATAAACTTTGTTTTATTTTGATATATTCTTCATATTTCGCTTAGAATTCACTCTCATAAATAGACTTTCATAATATCACATTTCTATCAAATAAATACAACTCAAATCATGTTTTATGGAAATATGATCAACTCATTCTCATCAACCACACTAGTAGCGTTGTTGGCTTGATGCAATATCCTTGTAGTTTTTAACGACACGTGTCAGCTCAATTCACTCTCCTATTGAATTGTCGAAGTATTACGAAATCGTTGAACTCATTACAGTCATTCACTGAAGTGCTTTTTGTTATTTGGTCAACATGGTTTTCTGTGTAAACTCAAAATGTGGAACTCGTCGATCCATTTTTATATTGCACTTAATATTTAATAATACAAAATTATGGAAAAATCATGAATTATATAGGGATGCTGAGTAAACTGTACTTACTCATTGTCCAAACAAGAATTTCAGCACAAATGTTAATGCTCAAACCTTCAAGAGTTGAATTAGTAAAAATAAACAATGATATAGTTTTCATTACTGTTCGCCAAAATGATAACTTAGATTAATTCCAATTTGATTCTTCTTCATATCGATATTTAAGTTGATATACGAATATGAAAAGTGTATTCAGCGATATATTTGAATACAGCAATATTACCGGTTTCTATTGAAAATATCGAAGGCAGCCAAGTGCAAAGATGATCAACACTTGGTTGTCAAAAATGGTAACAAGATTATAGTTATCTTCAATGACAGTTGGGGTACGACTGTTAAAACATTTTTAGGAAAAGCAGTAAACGAGGAACATATTTATTTCTATATTTCTAATATTTCGATAGTGTCCCATAAGTCCTATGCTTAGAATATAATAATAGATGTGAGTCTAAATGTAACTTACAGTGTCCATGAGATTGATCGCTGAAATGTTGATCAACACAAGAGAAAATGGAGTAAAATTCAAAAATTTAAGAAGACGATTGGAGTGTAAAATCACACATTTGATAAAAAACAACAAATTATGAAACTTGCAGAGATAAATCAGTACCTATTATTTCGATATTTTCAAATTATATTGAATTCTATTTATTTTAATGTCCAATGGTCAGCATAAAAGGCACATATAACAGTGGGGTTATTGTGTGTGTATATGGATCACAAAACACGAGAAATCAGAATAAACTATTGAGAAAAGGAAATTACATGACATAGGATATAAATCATCTGACATTATAAAGCAGAGAGAACAAATTTCCCCAAGTTCTATATAGCAGTAAATTCTTAACATTTTAAAAATTTCTTTAAGTCGGCGTTTTACCATCTCATCTCTCCCAGTTCTATTCGAACTTACCCTCCCAACTAGTGCACTCCTGATTCACTCCAGCTTTCTCGTCGTCGGCATGATTTCATTTCGCTTTGCAGGAACCGACTTATTCACCCCTATTCCCCGGTTCCCGATTCCGGCGGCAGCTAACGCGATCATGCGACCTGCTGGTAATGTTTTCCCGTTTTTTAGTGCTCGTTTCCCAAAAAGACGAACTCCATTTCATCCGACCGAGGACCACATGGGGACGAGGCATTTGTCATTCGGAGATGATGCAACCACCGCCGTCGCCACAATAACCAACGTATGTCCACTATTGTTTGAAATATTTTATCGCGGCGTGGGAGAATTTTATGTCAGAAGTTTCAGAAAGTATTTTTTTGTTTCTGAGTTTATTGTGAGAACGCGAAATATAAACTTACTGCTATTGTGAGAGGTTACCGCGAATAAAAAAAAATTAATATCTACAACAACTTTTATTAGAGGGCAATGTTAATTCGAATATCTGCATAGAGATCTTGTAAGCAGTAAGAGATAGAGAGTCGATGGAGTTGTGTCAAAATTAAAGACAGCAACCGTTCCGTTTGATCACGGCTAGTGGTCAAACGTTTCGTCTGCTACCGCGACAGACATCATCAGTTGTATGTGCGTTTTCTGCGTCATATCTCAAAATCTCTGCAACGACTGGATTTGTGAGCTTGTCCATTGCTTTGATGAAAGAATACTTTTTCCATGACCAAAAGAGGCGATTTTAATACTCGCCGTTGATAGTTTTATCTTTTTTAATATAGTCAATGACAATTATCTCATGGGCATCCAAAAAAACTGATGCCATGACCTTGCCTGAAGATGAAACGGTCTTCGCCTTCCTTGCAGCCGGTTTTCCCTTTTGAATCCACTGTTTACATTTTTCTTTTGTCTCGGGTATAAAGTGATGGACCCATGTTTCATCCATGGTTATGAAACTACCCAAAAATTCTCTTTTGTTGCTGTGAAACTTCGCTAAACACTCAACTGAAACATCTTCACGACACTGTTTTTGCTTGAGTATGAGCAAACGCGGCACCCACCTTGCACACAGCTTTCGCTTGTCCAAATTTTCAGATGATATACAAGGTACCGCACTTTTTTAAACGTGCTTACTGATTCTGCTAACTCACGCACTTTCAGTCGACGATCATTCAGTACCGCTTTGTGGATTTTTTTCGCCGTTTCTGGAGTGGTCACCTTATCTGGTCGAACAC
>WOGL01001369.1:0-11550 GCA_015342145.1 Leptinotarsa rubiginosa
TAACATCAGGAAAATGTATTTGAAATGTAGGCACTAAAAAGGTAATCAAAAAATCTAGATGAACCTCACCATTAACAGTGCCCTCAAAAAAATAAGGACCAATAATATTATTTTTAATGATACCAGCCAAAACGTTAACTTTTTTGGGATATTGAGTGTGAATCGCACACATCCAGTGAGGATTTTCTCTCCTCCAATATCTACAGTTCTGTCTGTTAACTGTTCCGTTCAAATGAAACGTCGCTTCATCGGAAAACACTATTTTGTTTATGCGTTCATTCTGTCCATCATCAATTCACAGAATTCTTGCCTTCTATCAGGATCATCTTCATTTAACTCCTGAACCAACTAAACTTTGTAAGGATGGTATTTTTCTTTATGCAAAACTCTCAAAATAGATGATTTATTCACATCATTGTCGGCGGCAAGTTCTCGAGTTGTCTTATGCGGATTTTCCTCAATCTCTAGAAGAACATCTAACTTGTTTTCATCAGTAAATTGAACATTTCTACCTAGTTTTCCAATATTTTTTACATTCCAGTTTCACGAAACTTTTTTTCAATTTTGCTTACTGTAGACTGCGACACCAGGGTATTTATTATTAAAAATTTCACAAACCTCCTCTTGAATTCTTGTATTATTACTACAACCAATCATGATTGAAATGTGTCTTCTTTGAGTCTCGGACAAATGAACCATAATTAAGTTTAATACGCCCACAAATATCATACTGACGTCTTTTAGTAACTCTCAATACCTAAATGACAGCAGCCTACTAGATTCATATCAATTGTTTATTTGGCTTTTTGTCTAATATTTTAAATATTTTAGTATCTTCAAATATTTTTTCCAGGATTAAAGATTAGTAAGAAGCGTGTTACAGGGATGGTCAGGTTATTGTCAAGAAGTGAATAATGGTGGTCATTTTGAACATTTAATTTAATTGTAAAAATTAATTTTCCCAGTTATTATTGCACCAAACTTAAAAATCTTCATATTGCTGAACAGAGGACTAAAATCCGTTTTCAACAAGGTGCCACACGACCCCGTTTGCTGTTTAAAATTTTCGAGGGGGTGCTTATAATTCAGAAGGGGTGCTGCAGGGGAAAATATTTCCATACTGTAAATTATCAATTCAAGAATAAAAATCGACCTGTTTCAGGTTTTTCCACATTGTACATAATAACGCTAAAAATTAATTTATTCCATACATATGGACCGCACCGGTTTTAGTTTCTTTGTTTAATGTTTTGCTCATTTCAGTTTTATTCTTTTTTGTTTCTTAGTACTCTGTTCTACTCAGTCTTTTTATGTCACTCATTTCAACACTCTTGTTCCTTCCACAATTTTTTACAGCCCATCGGTTGATTGTATGTTGTTTTGGTACTATTTTCTGTGTTCCAGTTGATTTTGCGAATATATTTTTGGAATAACTGTTCATCCTCCTTCTCTTTGCGATTCGTAACTTAATTTCCCAAGTTTGTGCCGAAAATGTAGGTACTTTGGTATCAAGTTTGAAGGCCTCAAGCATTTAAAAATACCAGTTCATTCTTCATCAAACAAATCATTATAGTAATGAGATTCGCTTTCAGTCACAAGAAAAATATTTTCAGCCGAGATATCACGTTTTCAAATCATATTCGCACTCCTGATGGACTTTCCTTTGACACGAACGTCTTCTAAACTTTCCTTTCGCCCCGTACTCCAACGCAAAGGACATCGAATCTTCAATCTCTGTCCTGAGGGAACGTCAAATGCTAGGCGCGACAAACTCAATTACAGTAAACCACCACGTGTCCGAAAAACCTTTGAACCGGCTCTCGCTCAATTCCTTTACAAACTCCCCGGCGTATTCCAGTGTTACCACTCTTTCCATATAACTCACGGAATAACACCGCAAGATGGTAAATATAACGCTCACGGCTGGTGACGTCCTTTTTTATTCGATTTAATGCAACGTTCTCTCTTTGAAGACAATTTTTATGATGTTTTCGTCGGAGAATATTGAGAGTTTTTAGAAAGGCTGAATCAAGTGAAGGAGCATAAGGGTATGGTCAACAGATTGGGAGAAACGAGAAGTAGTCTTATGCATTGCTGTGCATAAAATTTCGAGTTTCCATTGAGCCTATATTTGATGGTCACCCTAGTTCTGTATCTATCTGTAGAGTATGGAGAATGATTGTTAGGCCACATGTGACACATTGTACATCCTTCCAAGGAGTTGTTCTCCTAGGTTATCGTCCATCCTGCCCTTTCCAGGAAAGTGAACAGGTCTCTGGGAGACATCTTCTGTATATCGGCAGGTGTAAGCCAAGACTCGCCGAACATACACTTTCTTATTGACGATAACTCCAGGCACTCGCATGAGACATGCCTGACAGTTTCATCTTCCTGATCACACATCTTGCATAGAGGTGTGTCCACTAGCCCCATATTGTGGAGGTGTTTCCTTAGTTGACAGTGGCCAGTCAAAAATCCTACTGTTAGCGTAGATTTTTCCTGGTCATCGCCAGATATCTCTTCGGCGCCAGCTCCCAAGGGTCGCTCAGAGTGATCCTGGCAAAATTGCATCCTTTGATTTCATCCCATCTCTTCAGGAATTGAGCATGGGTGTGACGTTTGGCGGTCACCCTAGTTAGTTGTGGGTGTTTTGTGCAAAATATTCCAGATTTGAAAATAATCTAAATCTTTTTCATGCAGTGCGGAAGTACACAGGTTTCCCCCCTCTCAATTTCCAAACAGGGCTTCACTCGCCACAGAACTCGAAGAAGTGGTGAAAGAAACCTGAATAGTATCCAAAAAACTCCAATTCCTCATTGGGAGGAACCTCTAGTGAACAGGACAATCACATCTTGGTCAGTTTCGACGTGGTCAACAATCCTGACAAACAACGAATACAGAAAAGCTGTAGCGCTGAGACTAAAGATTTGTCTTCAAAAAAAGGTCATAGTTTTCACGGACTGAATCACGATTGAAGAACAAAATCTAGTCTGGAACCTGAAGTACCATACGATTCGTCTGGTACTGTGGCAGACTTCATCAGCCGGTAAGTACATTGTCTGCGAGAAAAAAGGTTCCATTAGACCACTGCCCACTCCCAGAATTTTGTTCTCTTCAATTTGTCCGCAATGTTTGAAAACAATGTGTTGAAGAGGTTCTTTCCCTTAAACAGTATCACCTTTCAACGTGCGACTCCTAACATGTAGGTTGGGTTAGGTCCAAATTGAGTGGATCTATTCGATTCCCCACCGCAACTCGCAAAGGTTTATTGTGGCTCACTCCTATTCACACTCGATCAAATAAACCCAGCTTCTTAGAGAAGCCGATTGGTTTGTATGGTGCGTGGTCTTTCAGGTTAGACGGTAAGAATACGTCTCTGCAGAACTCTAAAAACCTGATTCGATCCCCAGTGGGGTAGTCGGAGAGTCAAGATGCAAGATTTCCACCTTGGTACCCGCGACAACCTTTCCATATGAGGGTTTTTTGATAACGTTTGCTAACCTGCTTATGTTGTGTTTGTTTCCTCACCTAAGACAGATTCTGCGTACGCCGCTCAAGAATTTGGTGCAAGGTGGTATTATAAGGTACCCCACTCTTGAGGAGACGAGTCAGTCGTTTCCTGGCTGCACCACCAAACCTTTTTTTTTAGGTTCAGTTATTGGATTAGGAGTTGGGAAGTTGAGAAGCTCTCGCTCCTGAACTAAATTTACAAGGAAGTCAGTTGGAGTCGTAAACTCGACATCCATCTCCTCTGTAGACTCGCTCCTGAACTAAATTTATAGGGAGGTCAGTTGGAGTCGTAAACTCGACATCCATTTCCTCTATAGACCTGCTCCTGATCTAAATTTACAGGAAGGTCAGTTGAAGTTGTAAGCTCGACATCCATTTCCTCTATAGACTCAGCTTCAGAAAGAATTTTTAAGTTTTCTCTGTCCATAAAAGTCCCACGACTATCTAGGGAAAAAGGTCAATCACGACAGAGCCCCGCATTACCGTGACAAGGAGATGCTACGACAAGAGGGCACCCGGTATCTCGAAGGTTCCGTAGTAACAGAACCACAAGTGATTCTGTCATTCCCGTATCCAGCGATGCTACGTGGAAGCAGGCATCCGATGGCCGGTTTGCTCAATCCCCACATCCCAAATTCAGGCAGTGGAAGATGAACAAGGGCAGCCAACGTAACCTAACCTAACCTATCCTAACCTAACCTAACCTAACCTAACCTAACCTAACCTAACCTAACCTAACCTAATCTAACCTAACCTGTAACTGAAGAACAGTAATAGTTCCAGAGTTGGGATCGAGCCAATTTTCATTAATAGAACTCACAAACCAACAGATTACCCTCTGAAGAATATTGACTCAACATATTCGATCAAGGATAAAGATGCTGGTGAAAAAGTGTTTCAAAAACCCTTTTTTTACTTTACTCAACTCCTTCAATCACTCAATGTAGAAGTGTTATTGTGATATAGTTTGAAGCCTAACTTTTCCTCTCTTTCCTATTTTCTCTATTCCCAATTTCCTGAACTGAAATTTTGCACATTTCACAGCACTGGCACACCTATGCTCTTGTTCTCTCACCCGGAAATAAAACGCACAAAGTCGATATACACATACGAAAATAATCCTGGAATAGCCGGAAAACTTCATTGCGAAATAAATTTTTCGACATCATTCTTCAAACGCGCAAATGAATCAACGAAAACAAAAAAGGGACAATGAATTTCGGCTTTCAACTCACATATTCATGCTGCAGGTTTGAAATTTTTAATCAACAAAAAGCTCCAACAGTGATTTTAATTGCATGCAATCACATCTGAAATTATTGCTCATAAAAGTAATTGAAAGTAATAACTGCCGCTGTATAACAACTGTGTGATGGGGTGGAGTTGAAGCTTGGATTCACACTCGTAATTAATATACCGGGTGATAGTTGAAATAAAAATCTGCAGATGGGTCTACTTAGTAATTAATTGACTCATTGAATAGATATCAAGCAGTCAGTAGCAATAGTTGCATTTCGAATTTAAAACTCGTTAAACATGGTGTTTCCCAAGAATCAGTATTGGGACCACTTCTATACATATTTTACGTGAATGACATTAGTAACTTCATGCATCCATATAAATCTGTTTTGTTTTCCGATGACACTACATTTATTTACTCTGACAAAAAGTCTATTGAACTATCTAGAATATCAGAAGAAATGGATGAGGAGGCAGAAAGTTGGTTCGTGTCAAATCTACTCAAACTGAATACAGATATAATAGTTATAAGCAAGCTCTGCCGCTACATCAAGTGCAAACAGTGTTGAATTACTTGCGTTAGTTGTCGATAGTGTTCTCACTTGGATCTGTCATATTGACCATTTGAGTAAAAAATTATCTAGAATACTTTTTTATGCGTCAGTTGAGGAATATAATTAGTTTCGATACACTGAAAATAACATATTTCTCCCTCTTCTATTCTCACATTAACTATGGTGTTATACTCTGGGGCAACTCAACTGGAGCTGTAATAATTGCAGAAAAAAGCTCTAAGAATAATTATCATTTCTGGTTATAGGGATCATTGTCTACCTCTGTTTTTGAANATTGTAACAAATTTCGGACAAACCGCTATCGTTTGAGTGAATCACAAAAAAACACACTGAATTTCAACATCTACAACTATCTTTCCGATAGTTTCAAAATTCTTAGTATGTCCAAATTCAAAAAAAACAATAAAAAATTATCTTTTGAATTTTTTCTTCTACTCTGTCGAATAATACGCGAATCATTTTAAATGTTTATAACGTCAACATACATACTCAATTTTTGTTTTTATATTTTTGTATTTGTGTTTCTCGTTTGTTTTTATAATATTTTGATTGTTCATCAAATTACTTTCACGCAATTTTTTGACTTGCTACAAACATTTTATTGTATAACGTGGTGAAATAAATTATCCATCTATCTATAACACAAAATACGCCCAAGAATAGGAATTGCCCCATTTCAGACCGCCCCCACTTCTCCAATTTTCGTCAACACCCAGAAGCTACCGTGCGTATAGCGGGAAATCCAAATTGTCCTCACTTCAACATTTGGGGGCGTCTAGATAGGACCTCGACACAAAGAAAAATTAAAGATAGTGACATGCCAAAAGGGCCCTAAGCCGCATCTTCGCTAATAATAGTCACATCGTCACATGTAACACATCAAATGAAAGGGAAAGAAATGCGGGATTCATCGACAAAGCATAAACAAAGCTGAAACAACAAGTCAGAAGGGCACTAAGCCGTTACTTTGTTAACAATAGACGGAACGCTACGTGCAGCACCGCAAATGAAAGAAGGAAGAGTGTAGAACCCTTTGGAAAAAAAAATAATAGTCACATCGTCATGTGCGTCACATTGAATGAAATAAAAAACGAAATGTGTAGGGATGATGAATTCATGGAGGGAACTCAAAGCTGACGGCATGTCTAAAGGACACCAGCTGACATAAAGCCGCAAGACATGGCTGGTTTAGTTTTTGATGAATAGAACAAGAAGTTTACTGAGCGAAGCTCAAACATGAACCCTTTTTGAGCTACAGTAGCTCAACATATAATCATTCTATATTCAGTTCCCTACTATGAGTCATTATATCTTTGGTCTGACTTCAGATTTATAATTTATGTTTAGGAGACTCTTAGTCCATTTCAGGAGACCCACGATCTACAGTGGTTTACGATATCGATGATCTGACCTTAGATTGGTATTCAGTGATCCTAGGAATTTCAGTATATTTTCAATCGGGAAAATGTTTACAGTGCTATACGGAACACAATATAGACTCTGATCGTACTGCTTTAGGAAATGTTTCATTCATTTTCTACATTTCATTTCATTTCATTTCTGTCAATATCCATAATCATTTCCTTCCGAATTTTGAGGGCTCCAATAGAAAATGTCGCCTAATTACAGCCCTGCGTTCATCAGCCATGCGACATTATAAAATTATTGCTTAATATATTACGGTCGTCTGAACATGGAATAACGAGAGAATGTTTTCGTGGAATTTCAACCCCAATAAAATATATTTATGAACGGTTTTGTGACATTTATAATGTTTATGTAAAAAATGACAACAAGACTTTTCCACGGCACAATGCGAAGGGAATATCGCAAGCAGACACGGATCATCATACTGTCATTCATTAGCATAATGGAGGCATTCTGCGCTAAACAAATCTCTCGAAATTTGTACACTTTGTCGAGGAATTCAACGCACCACGACGTGTTTTGTAGGAAAATATGGCTTCCCTAATGTGATGGACATACTTTTTCCAAGCAGGGGTGATCAAAGAACTCTTTCAATGCGGAACGTGATTGTCACCGGGTTGCCAGAAGGAAATGTTCTGTGATTAAAATTTTTCTCACAAATCTGAATTTTTGATAAATGTTATTATTTTGGGTCGCGTTGGTTCACCAAAAATCATAGATTATAAACCATTATTTTTGTCGACTGATCACTAATCTGAAGAAAACACTTGGCGCTCCGCTCTATTTTCAAAGATGAAGCCACCCAAAATTCGAATTGTGGAACAATCGGCTATTTCAGAAAACTGTACCACACGTTTCTGCCAATTTTGCACTACGAATTCAAATTGAACCAAAGCACTGCCGAAACAGCACGAAAAATTAACCAGGCATTTGTGCAATGATAATAATAATAATAATACTTTATTTTCTGAATAACATGCAGAAATATGTATAGAATTTGGCAAAAAAGGTGAGAAATTGAGAACTACACCTAAAACTCTTCCAGGAAGTAAAATCCACCTTTCAACAGTTACTTCCTAAGACTTTCGGCCGGAAGTTTACTGTAAAACCTTCGCCAAGTCACAAGGTGTGACCTATAAAAAAGATTAGTTCTTGAAAATGGCACACGTAAGTCATTCCACTGTCTTGTATTGATGATATGAATTTGCTTACTCGTTTTGAAAGATTTTAAATTGTAAAATACAAAAACACACACTTCAAATATAAACAAACACGGAAAGGTTTAGATTTGATAAGTTCTGAAAAAATCTTCACAACTAGAGGTGCGAGAGACACCAGCGATACAACGTTTAATTTTTTTTGTGATATGAACACGTCAATAAAACAATTTCGTATTCTGGGTCGGGATTCGACATGTGTATGATATGAAATTATCAGTTGTTTCTTCGTCAAAACTTTTCTACCGGTAGAACTTTCGCCAAACAGTATCAGGCATTATCGGCCTTCGTCGACTTCATCGAATCTCGAGCACGCAATTTTCATGTCGACGAAATGAATCGGCCCATGTTACGTTGGTAAAAGTGCACTTATTCAAATGGTTCTTCTTTCGATTGAATTGAATAAGTATACACTACGTGGACAGATGAAAACGGGCAAAGCTTCTGAAACAATCTAGTATTTCCGAATCTATTCAGTTATTTCTTACTCATTTTCCGTGAATATAACCTTCCACAATCTTAAGAGTTAACAAAGCTGAACCAGTAGAGAATCTGCTGAAGTGAAATGAAGGGAAACAGAAAAGTTCCCCAAAAGAAACACAAAAAGTATTGAGTCTACCCCAAAAAAATGTCTTTCAAAGAATGATAACTATTCAGTTATATTTATATATGTACGTGTGACATGAATATGAATATATATGTGAATATTCGTATACGTTATGTTGAGTCTATGTATTGTGTAACTTTTTAAATGAAAATTCTCAAATCGCTTTTGTGATCTATGATTACTAAATAATTTGATTGATTGATTAATTCGGTCAGAGATGAATGAATAGATTTCTTCAATTCAAAATCAAAATCTATGAAAATGTGTTCCAGAATTTCAAAATTTTTGTGTACTTTCATATTTTTGAATTTATTTTTCAACATTTACAATAATTATTTAACTGAATGAATATTTGAATTCAACTATGAATCGAAATGGAACGTAATTGGGGAAATTCTCCTATTCACTCCAAAACAGACTCAATTTGACATAACACCAGGCCCGGTATTAGTATTTGGTGGTCCAATGGAAAATAATTACGTTCAGAACTTGAACCATAGTTGGTTTAGAGAAAGCAATAAGGGTTCTGAAAATATTGTTATTTTTTTAAACTATGAAGGAAAGTAATCCTTATGAGTAGATGAAATTTTCCATCTCATATCAGCCCTGATTACGACGAGCATTTGTAAAGTATTCCAAGAATTTTGATCTATTTATGTAGATTTTATTTCGAAATGATATAATATTTTTCGCCTTCGAATAATGCAAACCACATAATATTCAGTAGGAATGGGAATGACAGGTTATTAAGTTTACAATCGAAATAATTTAATGTCATATTTGGGAACTTTTGTCCAGCTAGGAAATTGTTAAATAATTTTCGATTTAGGTATATTAAACATGTCATGAGTCAATTCAGTATCAGAATCATTTGTCTAGTATCTATTTATGTTTATAGTTGAAATTCGGTCTGTAATTCCCAAGTTTTATAACTGTATAATAAGTTTATTTCATGACAAAATTACGGAACTGAATCCTAACCTAGGTAATATATTTCGAAGGAAACATTTGAACAGTTAAATAATATTATTGATTTTTTTACAAGAATTCACACATTTGGAATGTGATATCAAAAATCTAATTGAAATAATGATGATATTGAAAATTGGATTTAGAAGATGAACTCTTCTGCCAACGTTTCCAATATACTCAAATCCAAAACCTTGAAGTGATTTCTCTCTACAGTTTAATAGAATTCTTCTGAGAAACCTTATTGAAGCTTAGCAGAATTCTACGATGACAATTTCAATTGGGTATGAATAACTGTAATATCTTTTGATTATTTTGATTATAGCTTAGCAGAATTCTACGATGATAATTTAAATTGAGTATGAATAACTGTAATATCTATGGTGTTTTATTGATTTGATATGTTTCGATTGAATTTGAATTATTTCATTTTATTTTGTTGACCATGTTCTTATATTCTGAACGTTTTCATTAGGTTTTTGTTATTTACATGTCTCTCCGTTCATATCAGAACTTACTTTTTGTGATTTTACTTTTGTGATTACGTGTATATGTCATTCATATTTCTCACCAGGCTTTGTCAATAAGAATTTACTCATCGGACAATAAAGTATATTTTGAATTTAATTGGCGTCAGCAATTGGCCAGCTCGCTACCCATAACTGATTCAGCTGTCTCTAGGCAATAATGTATACGAACCTATTCAACTGTCCACCTAATCAAACATCCAGATCTCAATAGAGGCGAGATTTTTACAGCTTTATTAAATTCCGCACACCAACATTTCAGCATGACGTATAGTTTATTATAATATAAGGAAAGAAATGCGACAACAGGTGCAAAGTGATTTACATTCTCTTGGCAGAAATACCTACACTATACACACCCACCCATTGTTTAGTATGTGATGATAGGACCGATACCATGCCTGCTATTCATGGAGAAAAGTACTCGATTTTCTAACGTTGTCTTCGTTCTCGAGATGAATACAGAAAACTTGCTTGTCAGGAAGTTATGTGATAATTACGTTTATAGTCCACGGTAATGATAGACCACCCACAAAACAGATGCTGATAATTGAAAATGTTGTTAAACATATGATGCAGATTATGTATAATAAACCTCCCAGCCAAATAGGAGTATCTATATTTCTTCTTCATAGAGTCTTTTTAAATATCTAGCACTCGTACCAAGTTTTAAAACACCAGTTACATTAGTATAAATGTTCACATCAAATGCACGACAATCGAAATGAGTATTATTCCAAATTGTGTTACTTAAACTTTCAGTTACAAAAGACTGATTTTTATAGACGGATTTTTATAGATTTTTGTGTGCTGAATCCAAATCTGGTCTTAGTTTCTTTATTTCACCCATAGTTTTTGAGAAAGTGACTTTTTTAATATAATTTAAAATTGATGAAACACTATATCAAATCACTATCATGGTTTTTATTCACAGTAGGTTACTTGAAATAATGATACAGCATTGTAATGTTGGTTTCACTAGTCAGATGGAATTGGTTTATACTTCCTTTCTCTTTTTTCTTTAAAGTCTCTTGTGTAGCTTTTCCTGCGATGAGTCGCTTGTTGAGTTTCACGGTGAAGTGACCAACAGTAGTCTCCCATCATGTTGATGTTCCAGCGGCCCTGGTAACGTTTTTCCATCAATTCAGTATCTCAGTGAAAACGCTCACCCTGCTCCTCACTAACATCTCCCAAATTTTCCGGGAAGTAACCAAGATGACTGTTCAAAAAGTGGACTTTCAGGTTCATCAAACATCCTAGTTTCTCAAAATTCTTTAACATGTTAACCACAATGGTAAGATATTCTGGGTCTTTTGCATTTCCTAAGAATTTTGTAACAACTTGCTTGAATGATACCTATGCTTCTTTCTCATGTATGGTCATTGTGGTTTGAAAGTTCACGTCGAACATCATTTTTCGAATGTCGGATCCTACAAAAACGCCTTCTTCAAGTTAAGCCTCTGAAAGGTTTGGAAATA
>WOGL01001370.1:0-11547 GCA_015342145.1 Leptinotarsa rubiginosa
TTCAATGGCCTGAGACTTAAAATTATAGGGTATCTCGAAAAAAATTGAAAATTTTGAATTTTTTTTCATAAACTACTCCTCACGATTTGATCTCCACAAACTTTAATCGAGAAATATATCACATATTTCGCTAACACAGTAGCTTCTTCAACAGCGATTTGAATACTACAAGCTGCTTCTTACGCTAATATTTATATACCACAGGTAACTATAATTGGAACTACCTCTATCAAATTACCCAAACCTCTACAATTCTTGTATACCTGAGGTACCTCTCCAATTATGATTACCTGAAGCATATTGCATCACTTTTACATCAATGCATAGTCTGTAGCGTGGAATAGAATTTCTATCAAGATTTCTAGATGCTGGCAGATTATTTGATTTTTACATTAATATGTAATATTAAATTACATTCATAGACACGTTCTTTCATGTGCCACCAAAAAAAATCAAGGGGGTTCATATCCGGGTACTGCTGTGGCCAACATATTCTTCCTCAGGTGACTACCCATTTTCTTTGCTACGTTACAAATTGTCGTACTTGATAGATGGAATGTGTTCGAACGTCATCTGACTGGAACCACATATTTCTGCGTGTAAAAGTACTGCCTCTAGCAAAGCTGGTAAATCATTTTGCAAAAATTTACAAAACTGTTGCCGTCTCATCATCCAGGTACCTCAAATAATATTCCATTCATTATGTCAGTCCATACATTAATACCAAACTAGTGCTGGAAGTGATTGTTTATTTCTATTCAGGGGTTTTCAACTGCCAAATAGTGCAAATTGTCAATGTTAAATATTTCTGTGCGTATCAAGTTTGATTCATCCATTCATAAAATCAAATTGAAGAAGTCATATCAGCTCTGATTCTTCGAAGCAGTTTTATGCAGAATATAACTTCTATTCCTCTGTTTTTAAGAAAACAATTTCAATAATGGTGATCTATTCAAATCCAGTTGGTCATTCATTAGAATGTTTGAATTTTTAAGTTTATTAATTTCCATTGCTTCCAAATGATTCAGTTTCAAACCTTTATTTTTATGTGTAAAATTTCGAACTCTTCGTTAAAGATATGATTTTCTTCTAAAAGGTGATTTGAATATGTTGAACTTGAACATTTTTTTCAGGAAATCTTAAAATAAATTGTTTCGAGTTATGCTCCAGTTGAATGAAAAAACGATTTCGTCTATGCTTTTAATGCCTTAAGTGAAATTCAAAATACCACAAAAACATTTTTAGTTAGAAATTGGGGCCTTTTACAGAAATCAGGCAATTTTGTGAAATATTGATGTTAACATAACTCCTTATAATAAAAGGCATTATCCTGGGAAGATACCAATGTTTAACGTTTTCGAAACGAAATTAGACATAGATATCAAAATCTATTCTCAACCACTCGCATTAAAAACTGGAGCACCAAAGAAAGGAAAAAAGCCATTGATTTCGAAGTGAACTTTCTACAAAGACGCGTAGATCATGCAAATAAGTAACTTTCAGACACAAACTGGAAGCAGAAGACCTCTTGAAACAATTACTTTCATATGAACATTGAATGTTCATATAAAAGTTTTCGATGTTTCGGAATAAGCCCCTGATCTTATTGCCTCTTCACAGGATTTCTACACAATACAGTATATGAAAGATGTATTGTGTAGCAATCCTGTAAGTGATATCTGATTCAATTCCATAACGAATGTTTGGAGTACAAACCGAATAGGAAAAAGTATTTTTGATAATTCAATGTTCAAATGAAAATAGTTGTTTCAAGAGGGCTTTTTTTTCAGTTTGTGTATGAGAGTTACTTCTTTGCATGATTTACACATCTTTGTAAAGAGTTTATTTCGAAATCAATTGCTTTCTGCCTTTCGTTGGAATATTTACACTTTTTTGTATGAATATAGAGAAGCAGGAAGCCAATAACTCTCTTTCACAAAAATAATTCTCTTCTAAAAATATACCCCTTTCCAATTCATAGGTTTTTATGTTTTTGTTTAACTAATTTTCACTAGTACTACTGTCTGACTTATTCATTCCAAGTCTTCGAAAAATACTGCAGCCTCATGAGCTTATTACGTTTTCCTCCCATCTTCTTCATGTCATCCACTTCAACAACCTCGTTCCCTATACTAGTTTGTACAGATTCCTTGCTGGAGTATATCATATTTTTCTAGATATCATTTAAGTTGTTCATAAACTGTTTGCCATTCTGTCACCCAGTGCCTCATGAAATATGAGGAGCTCTCTTTGTCCGTTCATTGCCTGCAGCTAAGTTTTTGTTGTACACTACTATTTTGTACCCCCAATGAACATTATCCAATGAATATCCCTGTAATTGATCTGAATCGATCCCTGCTTTATTGAAGTAGTTCTCGGACAGCCCCTTTCCAAAGGTTATGTAATGTTTCGTCCTGTATACGTTGTTTAAGATTATTGTATGTCAAGTAGACTATGAGTTGTCACTTTTCTAATTTAACTGGAAGATTGTTCAAATAAACAAAAATTGAAAAGTAATTCTACAATTTTAATGAATATTCCAACACGAATATTACATTTGGCGACGAGAATAACAACCCACGTCAGTAATGGAAAACATCAATTTGAATTTTGTATCATTTGATACTAAATCCGATATAATCAATATTGGAACCAGATGGGAAAGATGGATCAATCGTTTTGAGATATATCTTCAGGCAATGAATATTACCAAAGAATCACGAAAAACAGCTATGTTATTGCATTACATTGGAGATGATGCATATGATTTGTATACATCCTTACCAGATCCACCATCTTCATCTTCCGATAATGAGTATGACAAAGCAAAGTTGAAATTATCCAATTACTTCAAACCCAAAATCAATGTTGAGTTTGAAATATATAACTTCAGACAAGCTAAACAGTTACATGGAGAAACCTTGGATCAATACTACGCTCGCTTGCTGAAATTATCTAAGAACTGTAATTTTGATGACCATAAGAAAGAAATCAAGTCTCAAATTATTCTCAGTACTAACTCCACCCGGATTAGGCGAATTGCATTATCTGAACAATTAACACTAGAAGAGCTTTTAGCAAAAGGCAAAACATTTGAAGCTACCGATCATCAACTTATGACTATTGAACAGAAAGAAACAGCAAATTTTTCAAAAACCAGCAAAGAAAGCAGGAAGGATAGAAAAGATAATGGCTATTTCAAGCACAATAAACGAGAAAAGTCAAAATGTCAAACTAGAAATTTTGAATATGTCAAAGAAAATAAAATGGAGAAAATTTGCAGAAATTGTGGCAATAACTGGCATAATCAAGATCCCAAGTTGACATGCCCAGCAAGAAATGCACAATGTAGAGGATGCGGAAAAAAAGGACATTTTCAAAAAGTTTGCATTACTACTGGAATGATGAAAATTCCTTCCAAACAACAATCAAGGGCTATAATGAATAATCAACCAGAAATTGAACTTTTGAAAGATAATCAATCATCGTCAGAAGAAACATTCAGAATAATTCAAACAGTAAATACAGTTTCGAATAGGTCTATCAAAGTCCAAATTCTACTAAATGGTAAGAGAACTGAATTTATTGTCGATACAGGAGCAACTGTAAATATTATGAGTTCCGAAGCAGTTAGAAAATTAGCAGAAAACAAGAACATTTTACCAACAAACCAGCAAATATTTCCTTACAACTCAAAAATTCCTTTGCCAGTCGATGGAAAATTACCCGCCGTACTTGAATATAACAATAATAAGAAATTTCGAACTGAAATTTTCATCATAAAAGGTAGAAGTGAGTCATTACTGAGTTGCGAAGCTGCTATGAATCTAAACATTCTACAATTGATTAGAAGCACAAATTGTTACACAATCGAAAGTTTCGAAGAGAAATTTCCCGCCGTGTTTCAAGGAGTAGGAAAGTTGAAGAACTTTCAAGTGCATCTTCATATCGATAAATCTGTTCAACCAGTAGCACAAAAACATCGAAGAATACCATTTCATGTGAGGGAAAAAGTAAAAGCTGAACTGGACAGACTACAAGCAGCCGATATTATCGAACCTGCCATTGGACCAACTCCATGGGTATCACCTATTGTAATCGTTCCTAAACCAAGTAGAGATACCATTAGAATATGTGTGGATATGCGAGCTCCCAATCAAGCAATCAAACGAGAACGTCACTTAACACCAACAATCGATGATATTATATTAGCTCTCAATGGTGCTGCTGTATTTAGCAAAATAGACCTCAATGATGGATATCATCAGTTTGAACTTGATCAAGAATCAAGAATGGTGACTACTTTTTCAACACATGTTGGTTTGTTCAGATATAAACGCCTTAGCTTTGGTGTAAATGCTGCAGCTGAAATTTTCCAGAATATCATTCGTCAAACTTTAATAAATATTAAAGGAGTATTGAATGTCAGTGATGACATTTTAATTTTTGGAAAAAATCAACAGGATCACGATGAGACTTTGAACAATGTTTTCCAACGTTTGGGTGAATCTGGTTTGACAGTTAATAAAGCGAAATGTCTATTAAATCAAAAAAATCTAGTTTTTTTTGGATACGTATTTTCTCATGAAGGAATTAAACCAGATCCAGCAAAAGTAGCAGCGTTCAAAAACTTAGAAGCCCCTAAAAATGCATCTGAAGTAAGAAGTCTTTTGGGTATGATTAATTATGTTGGGAGATTCATTCCAAATTTAGCAAGTACCACCAAACATTTGCGAACATTGATCCTGAAAAATACATGTTGGACGTGGACTAAAAAACATCAAGATACATTTGAATTCTTGAAAAGTCAGTTGAGTGAAGAATGTCATCTTGCATATTTTGATATTCACAAAGAAATTCACTTGTACGTCGACGCTGGTCCTTGTGGAGTAGGAGCTATCATCGCACAAGGAGATAACGAAAATCCTGAAATTGTTGCATACGCCAGCAGATCACTATCTCAAACAGAGGAGCGATATAGTCAGATTGAGAAGGAAATGGTTGCCATAACTTGGGCAATCGAACATTTCCACATTTACATATATGGTAGTGTATTCAATCTCTATACTGATCATTTACCTCTTGTCAGCATACTTCAGAATCGTCGATCAGTATTCTCAGCCCGAATAGAAAGATTGTGTCTTAGGATTCAGCAATACCAGTTCAGAGTGAAACATCAAAAGGGTATAAATAATCCGTCTGATTACATGTCTAGACATCCATTACCAGTAGAACATACTACATCTGAACCTGCAGAGTATATAAACTTCATCCTTCAAAACTCACTTCCAAAGGCGATTTCTCTTGAAGAAGTAATAAAATTGTCAAAAAGAGACCAAGAATTCAAACATATATTTGAGGCTTTGAAGAACAATGATGATAATTTGTGGAATACCAGTGTTTTAAAACCATACAAAAAAGTTAGATATGAGTTGACTTCTGCAAATGGAACAATTCTAAGGAACACAAAATTGGTCATTCCAGAAACTCTTCGCAAACAGGTTATCCAGCTAGCTCATAAAGGTCATTTGGGAATAGTAAAGACGAAACAACTTCTCAGAAGCAAAGTTTGGTTTCCTGGAATGGATAAATTAGTAGAAAATGAAATAAAGTCCTGTCTGTTGTGTCAAGCAGCAACATCCACTAAAAGTAGAGATCCAATTCAGGTAACAGCTTTACCTACAGGTCCATGGAGAAATTTAACTATGGATTTTGCTGGACCCTATCCTAATGGTAAATACATCATGGTTGTAGTTGACGAATATTCAAGGTACCCTGTTTGTTATGAAATGCCAAGAGTGGATTCTAAAACTGTGATTGATAAACTATTTTCTTTGTTCTCCTTATTTGGAATTCCCAATCAAATGAAAACGGACAATGGACCACCTTTCAATGGGCAAGAATTTGGTGATTTTGTTGATCATTTCAAATTCAAACATCATAAAGTAACCCCTTTATGGCCTGAAGCAAATGGACTTGCTGAAAGAACAGTCAGAACTATCAAGAAGACAATTTTATGTGCAGTGATGAGTGGACGAAATATTAAAGATGAATTAGAATCATTTTTAATGAATTATAGAGCTACTCCACATTCCACTACAGAAAAATCTCCGTTTGAACTACTTTTCAACCGATCCATGCATACGACTATTCCTGAAATTACCAATCAAGATGTAGATGGAAATTTGAAAATTATTGATGAGAAAAATAAAATGAAATTCAAAAAGTATGCAGATGAAAGATTACATACTAAAAATCATGAATTAACTGTTGGAGATTCAGTAATTTGCAAACAAAAACATGTAAATAAATTTACCCCACCATATGATCCCAATCCATATATTGTTGAGAAAATTAGTGGTACAAAGGTAACCGCGTCAAGGCTAGATAAAAAGATAACAAGAAATGCTTCTCACTTCAAAAAGATTGTAAAATCTGATCACATGAATCCTGTATTAGATGTTATATCTGAATACGATGAAGATTTTCATGATTATAGGCAACCAGATGAAGAAACAGAGTCAGAAGGAGATACACCAATTCAAGAAATTGTTGAAGCCGAAGTTCATGAACCTCCTAGAAGACAACAACCACATAGGAAAGCTAAACACACAAATTATTCTTCTAAATGATTGTGATATAATTGAAGTTAGGGAGGAAATGTAATGTTTCATCTTGTATATGTTGTTTTAGATGTTTGTATGTCAAGTAGACTGTGAGTTGTCATTTTTGATTTGAACTGAGAGTTTGTTTTTAAGAAACAAAGATTGAAAACTACTTCTACAATTTCAATTAATATTCCAACACGAATATTACAGTGACATACACCCAGTGTTTGAAATTGTAATTCGAGCAACTCAGAATAAACTGTTGTGCTATTAATGCTGTTAGTTTTCTCCTAAATTTCAATGTTTTTGCCTCTTTTCAGCTCATTGTTATATGATGTCGTGCACTAATTCAAATAGAGCTTCTTTCGATTGAATTGATTCAGTTTTCACTGATAACAGTTTGAAGTAGACTCATAAAAACAGACAAAACTTCCGAAGCAAACTGATAATTTTCTAAAAATCAAAGTGACCATGTCTACTCTTGTATCTGAGATCAGCATCGTTTGTGGAGACCTTTAACACATCATTAAACAGCATAATCATTTAATAAGCTTCCTTTTAGTGATTTTGCAAAACAATCATTTCCAATTTTCTGAAAATCTTGCAATATTATCATTTCCAATTTAATAAAACGTTCCGACAGATCACGGAAATTCTGTGCTACTCAAGCGTCTCAATATTTTTTGTCAATAAGGCCATCTTCGTGTAACATCTTTCATTTCACAAATTGAGCATCTGTCGTCCGATTTCTTTTCCTGAATAAATCTTCGAAGATATATGTGAATAGGCAACAATTTGGAACCCTTTTCTCGATTTTACTGACCCAGCGATTCACCTTGAGTAATATTTACGACACCGGCGGACATATGTGGAAAAATGGAAAAAAGGGCCGCACATGGGGCGTGTGCCTCGCATATGAAAGACTAGCATTCAGTACTACTAGAAATAGTGGCAAGAAGCTCATATTCCATTCAATATGGAAATGCAGTTTCATACATGAAGAGACTGAATAAATAGAAAACTATAGAAGCAGCGATTCCGGGCGACCTAATGCATTTCTGGAAATTGGAAAAATCCCTGAATCATGATGTATCTGTCGCATAAAGGATAACGTATTCGGAATAGCGATAAAGTAGATGTGGCACCTTTAAAAAGCCACAAATTCTTGAAAAGGTGATGGAATACGGATACAATGTACAGCGCGAGGACCGTGGGTTAGCCGTATTTTGGAAAATAATAGGATTTCGTCTTGAAAAACCCTGATAGCATTTTTTCCGGGACAGTTGTTTCAAATACCGTTTCAGGCCTCTTCAAAAAATAGACTGCTGTTAAAGACTGGTGCGTAATTTGGATTTTTGTTAAAATCGGATGGTCTTTCAAATACCATTCATGTGTTGCATCTGAAGATGGAAGACCAAATCAATTTTTAAAGAGCATCCGATTTCAAGGGAAATCCACATTCTGCACCAGTTTTTGATAGAAGCATATTCTTCGGAGAGGAGGACCCACTGTACGCGCAATTTCGGAAACCCTTGAATGGAGTCTGTTTTGAAGAGTTTTCCGTGCAACACCGAAAACTCAACTTTTCTCTCTAATCTTCATTTTATTTTCGATCGATGCCATAGCCTTTACCTGATGATTATGATAATATTTAAGTAAAAAAATACTCAAGCTGAATGACCTCAGTTTGAATGTGGGTGACTACTGGTAAAATGGCCGCTGAAACTATGAAAAGTAACCTATCAAAAAACGCGCCTTATTTTTGCTAAGAATATATTGAAAAGTCCAAAGAAACCGACAATTCGAGGTACAACATTGAATGATGAAAAAGTCTTACTTGAGTTTTATACACTTTTCCTCACAGAAAAAATAGCAGTTCATTTATTTGAATCGAAACACATTGACGAGTGTACTACCAATCAAGAGGTATATTTCAACTCTCCGTGATGTTAACATTTTACGAGTGTGAGCAAAGACCAATAACATTTTATAGAGTAGAATGTAACTATTTTTGCATTAGGACATTTAAACACTGTTTCTTTAGGAATATTGTCCAAGAAGGCTGATTTTACTGGCGCAGAGCTGACAACTGGGTGGTTCACTATATTTCTCACATGGATTGGTCCAGAGGACTAAGAGGACTAAGAAACAGTGGAGAACTTGGTATCAATCAACATTCAAACTATTTGATGAATAGAAATGAAGATGGTCTTGAATAAATATTTTTGTCCAGCAAGAATTGTCATCGCAGAACGATCTTTATTTCATCAGTGTCACCAAAAAGCGAATAAATCAATAAATGATATAATGATACAATTGCAAAAACTATCAAAAACCTGTATATTCCGTGAGTTTCTGCAAGAGGAGAAAGATTCGTGAAATTGGAAAACATAGGATTTTCAATATGCTAGGGAAATTTATGAACTGAATTCAAGTTCACTTATTCCATAGTTGGAATCGGAACTTCTAGCGTAGAATGAAAATGGAAATGAAACACAGATGCACTGGATGCTCGTTTCGCAAAGTTAGAATTACCAGGAGCTGATGAGAACTGAATTTCACATTTAAGTTCGTTCTTCTCATATGAAATCACTTTAGGCAATCAGGGTATCAATTGAGGCTCATTGAATGTTTGTGATGATATCAATTCCCAAATAATTTTTAGTGACTACCTGTTGAGTACGAGTAGCTAATATTTTTCTAGTTCCTATTTCTCACTGTCACATTATGTAATCAACAATGAGATTCTACGAATGAGACCTTTTCAGATCTATTGTGATGCTCCTTAGTTGTTAGAGCTCATTGTCTAGCTTGATCTCTTTGATGAGACTCCATAGCCTTGACACTGACCCCTTCATATAGCTGGCTGCCTCTGGTTTTTCCTTCCCGCATCTTGCTATCGTTTCGCCTTCACAGAGCATACGCAGTGCGGTTTCTTCCTCTTCTTGACTTGAAATGAGCTGAGTGCCTTAATTGCTGCCTAGCTGTCGGAAAAATTGGCAATGGTTTTATTTGTCACCTTCTGCCTGTTCATTTCCCCTAAACAGTGTTCGATGGCCGCTACTTCTGCCTGGAACACAGTTGCATCATGTCAGAGGCTGAGTGTGATCCTTGTATTTGCTCTGCCTCCGTAGATACTGGCTACCACTCCTTCTTGGTTCTTTGAGCCACCACTTTCACCGTTTTGCCAGTCCTCTCTGCTTGGTATGATGATTTTGAAATCTTTTGAAAGCTGTACTTCGGAACTGTGTTATCCACGGGCATTCCTAGTATTGGATCTGCCTTCGGTTCATTGTACAGTTTCAAGTATTCTGCATCCTGTGACTGGCTGATTGGAGATTTTTTCGCCCATACTTTGGCTGTTATATAACGCATGTTAGATACTGAAATCATTTGGTCCACAATACCAACTACTGAACACGTTCTTTGAAACGCATTATTATAGTTCATTAAGTTTGATTATCAAATTTGTTGTCGCTTTCTAGAAGTGACCTAAACTAGAAGTGGCCTATGGTCCCTCAACAATATCTTTGATTTTGGACATATGGAGTTATGTAATTTTTTATCGTTGTTCAATATTTCCTTTTTTTAATTTATTTTTTTCTGTTCCAGCCTATGGGAATGTATCCCCATAAGTACGAGTGGTCTACGAGCAATCAAGAAAATGGGGATTGTTCAATATGGGTGAGGGCCGCTCAACTGGAATTTGATGACGGCAGTTGGGAATGCCAAGTCACTGCCAGCGATTTTCATACTCAAGACGCACTCACAAGTCATCCAGTGCGACTTGTTGTCAGGGGTGAGTTGACTTCATAGTATTAATCTGCTGCTCGATGACAATGAAGTTCTGTTTTGATTTTTTTTATTCAGGCCGTTTTTCAGCTGATCCCAAAGTCAGTTGAATTGAAGAAAAGTTTCCTATTTTGGGAAACTATAAAAATGTTTTTCAGATCAAAAATAGCAGTGGTTGTTTTCGATATATTTGCCACGAACTAGGCTTTCCGAATTTCGTTTTTTTTCGGCTCTGTCGCCTTCATTTCGAAAGATATAATAAAGGCTGATTTCATCATTAACTTTTTTTCAATACGGACCTGTATTGTGATACACAGCTGAATATTTTTATTATAGTGGCTACAAAGATCGATAGAAAAACTAGAGAGGTACGTTTTTGAAAAAATGAAGTTGATAATGAAATCCAATGAACGAAATGTCGTATTGCAAATTGGTTAATATCAGATTATAACCAATATGAAACAATGTTGCGAGTTTTTCTGTCTTTTAACATATCATTCTGAATGGAGGCGGAATTGAAACAATGAAGTAAATTTGAAAATATACCTATCTGGGGATTTTTAATAAATATTATATTTTTGGTTTTAAGACGAGAAACTTGATTTTCATCTCATTTCACGACTAATTTTTTCTGGTTAGATCGGTATTTTAAGTCTTCAAGACAGATTTGAAAGCCCAAACCTACTATTTCAACTAGGTTCAAAACACTGGAGATTATGGAGGGTTCTTTGGTTGTTTGCATTTTTTCTATAAACGTGTATTTACATACTAGTTATTGTTATTTTTTTTTAACCCAAAACTTGAAGTTTCCAACTTCAAAACTGACGAAATTCAATACAATCTTTGAATCTCTATTTTCCCCCTTGGGGGTGGAAATTTCTGATTCATTTCCTTGGTGCTTATTTACGATATACAAAGAACCTACCTGCATATTTCAAGGTTCTAGGTTCAGTAGCTCAGCTGTACGTTCATAATTTTCTTGCTGGTATCTATTTGGCAACACTGTTTTTGATAGATCACGCGTGAATCGTGTCTTGTGTCATTGTTAAACTTGTTCAGTTTGGTCTTTAATTCAACCTTGAATCGACTCAAGAATGAACAATGCTTGCAAATTATTGAATTTCATTATCAAAATTCGTGCTCGGTG
>WOGL01001371.1:0-11554 GCA_015342145.1 Leptinotarsa rubiginosa
TTATACAGAAGATACTTTTCTTTTCTCAGTTTGTATTTCAAACATTCGTTGTGGAAAAAAATTCAGATATCATTCACATGATTTCTACTTTGATTGAATGGTAATAAATTGTACTTACATAGAACACTGTCATCCTCACTGGTATACATCGCGATGTTTCGCCGTAAAAAATTAATCACTCCTAAAAATATAACCCCTTCAATTCAAGGAAGTATTACTTCTGAATATATTATATCTGTAATACTAGAAGTCTTCGTGTAACTTTTACATATAAGTGGTTAAACTTTTTTGTCGGTCTAATCGATCAGTCCTGTTACTTTTGTTGATCAAAACATTTTTAGCTACAATCATCTGCATGGATTGGCAGTTATTTCAATTTTTCGTTGATAACGTAAAAAAAAGTTTTATAACTGTGAACTTGGAATATGACTGATCAGTTGAAAAGAAGCCATTCACTAGTTCATACAGCTGTAGAACGGGCTGAAATTATCATTATATTTTTTGGATACAATATGTACTCTCCATAAAAAATGAGTTTCGAATCGGAATAAAAAACGAAATTCTCAAATTTATGCATATTGAATGAAGACCAGGTACAAATGACTTGGTTGATCCTTATCTATATTCAAAATTCAGATTCTCCTTCTTATATCTAAAGATAAAAAAGTTAATACATATCTATCATCATCATCAGTGAAGTCAAATAATGGTAATGAAAAGTATGTGTTTTGATTACCTAAATACTATCAGAACTCCTAGGTTACAGATTTAGGTAGATTCATTTTCATGAAGACATATTCAGTATATTATTCAGTACTGTGTTATAAAATTTGGAATGTGGTAAACACCAATCAATATCTGTTATTTTAATAAATTAATTAGCTAATATCAACATGGCTGCGAGAAATGCTCTAGGTGTAAATATTAACACAGAAATATAAAACATAGTTGTATGAATTCAATCGAATTCTCTCACTTATGCATATAAATGTGTGAAATGTGTGTTAGTATATTACATCACCGTTATTCAGCAGACAGCCCAAAAACTTACCTATTCTGTGTTCCGATCTATTCACTGTTCTAAAAAATTGGCGTCCTGTTGAAGCTTGATGAGCTGAATATAACTGAACAATACTTACCGTTGATTTTTCGTCAATATATTACAAAACATGTCAGAATAGAAACTTTCACATTCAAAACACATCCTACGTTGAATGAAAAATTCGTTGTTTTTTTCTCAGTACAAATTGATTTTATGCTATGAATGAAAGTTATTCTGGGGCTCGTAAAAATTCAAATTTTTCTCCTGTGACTTCATTGATTATGAGCTATTAAATTAGGGAGAATATTGAGTATATATCTGAATGAAACATGTGACTGTACCAAAGACTCCTTCATGTTGGAGTTGGATCACCGAAAACATAAGAAAAACTGAAAGTTGTTGAACATGCACGGTAGGTACTATGAATTTGAGATTTCAAATGACATTATTTTATGATACACTCTGTAAAACTATAATTCAATAAATAACTTTCTAAAAATTCCGATTTGTCTGAACACCAAGTCAATGCATACGTCTTGATCCATCTAATACAACCTACGAAAATATTTTCACTGTAAGAGTGTTTCGAACCCAACGATACTTGTTTCGCTATTCAATAGCTTCCTCAAGCAAAAGTAATGACTGTGAGCCCGACAATTCTAATACTAATGGGAAAATTCACCAGATTCCTGGTAGCATTGAAGGACCCCTTTGAGTTCCCAGTTCTTTCAAAAGCTACAAATTGGCATTGTCAAAGCAAGTACACCAGTAATAACTATTCCTGTTCGATCTAACCATTTCACAGATATTTCTATCTAACCCTAGATTCTATTCAACTTTTTTTGGCGATCAATTGTTCAAGTTCTAAGTATTGAAAATCTCTCTTCGAGTAAGTTTTGCAGGCGTCCTAGGATTTTTTCCTTATGATCTAATATTTTCATCGAGATTACTTGATTTTTCTTTGTCATTTTTTTGATAGAGTTTTCCCAGTCCCAAGTCGGAGGAGAATCACTACTGCTTGAATGTCTGTCTGAACAGAAAGGCGAACAGACGCAACGGAGAGACTTTCTTTTGTGATATGTGGTGTCGAAAAGTCAGACTCTCAAACCACACCAGATTTGAGAAGTGATGATAACGACTCTTCTCGAAAATGAGTCATTGACACAGAACCCAAACTACGAATATTGAAGATGAGCAAGTGTCACATTGGTGACCGATTATAAAATCATCTCAAAAATCGACCGAATAACATCCAACCATCACGATACATCCAACCCTGGATGTATCTTTTCAACTTGTTCCCTTTAGTGGAATAACGCTAAGTAAGAAATGTTGATGACGATGGTGTTTACTCTTTCGAGCCCTGTTACCATATAAACGCCAAATGTTTCCAAAACTAATTTCATTTTATATTCTAACAACTGTTCGATATGAAGTTGAATTACAATATAAACTAACAAAAAACTTCTCAGATTATTCCATTTTTCAAGAAACCGTGAGTCCACCAATTAATTCTTTCTGCAAAAATCCTGTTGAACAAAATGGAACTGATTATCGATAAAGTTTTCCTTGGGCATCGAACCGAAGGAATCATAACCGAGTCTGGAAACTAAGTTTGCTGGGATTGAAATGGACCAATCGACCCACCAATTAGCATCAATGATTACCATAATTGTCCTCCGAACTGCTATTAAATTCATGCACTACTAGACGTGCATCGGTACATGAAACTGATTATTGAATTCACGTCGAGTTAAGTTTCACTCACACAAGATGATGATGAGAAGTTGCCTCGACGTGATTGATGAAGCTGGAGAGTGATACTGCCACAGCTGATTCACTCAGGTCTCTAGGAATTTTTCAGACATAAAACACCCCAAATAAATATACTATGGTTTAGTTAAGTTACTTTTCTCTCATTGGAATATATGATGGGGAGATATGAGTGACTATTATCACGAAAAATTGAGAGTTATCAAAAAATGGATTCTGAAAACAATTCATAGGGAACAAGTTTATACACGAGTGACAGCCAATTTTAAGAAGCTCTAGTGTTGGATGAAAGACTTCATTTGAATTTGCCATTGATACTATGAATATTCTTCAACTGAGGAGTAAAACACTTTTATTTTGAACTGTGTTCAACTTTTTTGGAGAAGTTTTTTCATGAAGAATGAGCAGTCGAATGTTATATAAATTTATATAGTTGAGTATTTAGATAATATATAGGTATGTGTTGTCATATAATTCTAATTCACAACTATGAATTAATGTGTGGAATTATTTTTTATCCACTTCTGATTGTGCATTCCTACATCTGATAATTTCATACTTTGATTTCAACCTTATTTGCTTCCAACACTTTTTCTCAGTTGCTTATTTGTCTGTTATAACAATACTATGAGTTTATTTTAAAAATATATTTGAAAATTTCACATTTGCATCTAATTTATAATAATATTATAATACATACTTGTAATACCATAAGGATATCAACAAAGGTACGAAATGTTCATCATATATAATTTTTTTTAAATAATTCTGTCTAAACAATTTTTCACTTCATTTTCATAAACATGATATCTGAATAATTTTTGAAAACCGAATTAGATTTCCAAAATAATTTGGTTTCTCTTCTTCTTATCCGAAACTGCCATGATTCAATTGGCATTGTTCAAACAGAAATATAAATTTCAAAATAGTTATCAGAAAGAAATATTTTCAAATAGAGTTTTTGTAAGAAGCATCTTAGTTTCTTTATTATACAATAACCTTGTCAATTCCATCTTGAATTCATGTGAATCATAATACCTAAATATCCGGTTTTTAGAATATGAAAATCACTTTCAATTTCAATGCTGTGATTTCAATTTTCGCCTGTGAATTTCCATAACTTGTATAAGGCAGGTAATGTGTTTTCTCAATACTGATTGTTAGTAGCTTCTTGTTGGAACATTCCTCAACATGTACCAAATCCTTATGCAGATTGGTTGTCAATTCATCTGAAGTAGTTGCAGTATAAGAAATAATAATATTTTTAGCCAAAGCATGAATTTTTTTACTACTAGACAAACTATAGAAACTATGTTCTGCTGGAATATCTCTTTATAAATCCAAATACCATTTGTTCGGTTTGAATATTTTTCAGTTCCCGATTTCAGAATTATTTCAAAAATGTTTTCCTACACTTATTATTAATGTAATAGATATGTTGTTTTCCAAATTTATATTTCATAGCAGTTTGAAAATTCCAATTCTATATGAAACGGGTCATTTTCTTGATTGAATAATAGTATCAATTAGATACGCCATGGATTCTGAAATGAAATCAATAAGTGATTACAGAATTTTTGTGTAACTAGGCAATTTTTATTGTTTTAAAGATTATGTGGTGTTTCCAATCTAATTTCAATTTATTTCTTCCATATATTCCTTTGGATCATTGTTGTTGTTTATGATTTGTTATGCTACATTTGTTGCTACACCACTGTCGTATCTGATGAACTCATTGCTGTTGATTTTTCATCTGTTATCATTCCACTATACACCTTAGTAGAGTTCAAAGAATTCCCATGCTTTTTCCATTCATCACCACACAATTTGTTTGATAGTAGCCCATAAACTTCTTGAAGAGTGACTATTTTTCTCGAAATCTTTTGATACAAATCGATTTTTTTCGCTGTTCATTCATTTTTTTCTCCTCTTTGAATTAGTTTCAGTTTATACACAATAGATACGTTTATTCATACATAATTTGATTGCAGTTATGACTTACTAGCTGTTCAAAATCTTGATGTTGATGATAATCACACCAGTCAGTATTTGAAAAAAAATCCTTTGATTTTTTTGTGATTAACAAAATATTTGTCATTATTCCTTTCATTAGTTTCGATACTTTTTTCACAGCCCATTTTTCGAATGATTGAGTAATGATCAAAAAAATTATTGGTTTGAAAAACTGACACTGATGTAAATATGTGAATGAATAATTTTTTTCATTGTCAGCGGTGCGTTGAAACAAAAAAATACGAAGTGGCAAATGTTCAGTTGAATTTTCATTTCGATAATCCAAAAATGATTTAACGTTTCTAAGCTTCACTCATAGATACAACTGATTTAATTATATACCACTCTTTCCATCATTTTAATTTATGTTGCCATTATCATATATCAGATCATAGCCCTCCATATTGATCAAGTTTTGTGTTGGAAATTTAGAATGGATATAATTGAATTAAAGTAATTTTCAAATGGACCAGTTGATATCTCATTTCATAAAAAATTTATTATTTTAATAAGATTTGGGATTTTTATTGATTTCAATAAAGATTGAATCCTCTTCAATATTGTATAGGAACATAATTATGTATTTTCAATATATATCTACTAATGATTTTTTTTCAATAGAGCAATCTCTTCTTCCAAAATTCTGTTTTTGAACCAAACGAATTCAAATCCAAATTTTCGCATCTTTCTCGATTTACTGAATACATACCTATTTTCTTCAGTAATTTCTTCTGTATTTATATAACTATAGGCTTTTCTTTCACTTCCATCTCAGAAGATGTAAGAAATTCTAGAGTTTCATTGTGTTTTTTTGAAAAATCCAAAGATTCTACTTTCATTTTTTCAGTTTTTAGTATAACTTTCACTGCATTAACACTGTTTTTCTGAAATTGTAAGCCAGTTTTATCGAATATGTCAACAAGTATTTCTTCACCTCAAATTTCATTTGGAATATTTGATTTCTGTAACATTTTTTAGTTTCACTTGCTACACATTATTCATGTTACGTTTGAAACTTGTGGATGACTTTTCGCTGCTGGATATATTTTATTTCAACTCTATCAGGAGCTCCTAACACGTAACTTCCAAAAATATTTAATGATTTCTTCGTCATTCTGGATAAGATTGTTCAGTCCTCAATATCTCTCTGTGAGCTCTGCTGAACTCTGAGGTAAATAGTAGTTCACAATTAATTATACTTGCTAATTTCTAAGGTATTTCCCAGTCCATGGCATTCACGGGTTATTCATCACATCATATATGCTTTATGCTTGTTCCTAACAATGAATGTACCTTACTTGCATAATCAAATTACGACATGTGGAGAGTCTGATCGTGAAGTTCAACCTTCCTGAGAGCAAACTTCGTCCAACTATCAGAAACTTTTTATTTCATGTCCAATGAATTGTTCTAAAGGCGGTAAACCGCTCAATATTCCTTTGATGCGCTGGTAATGCATACAAAGCAGAGTTCTAACTAGTTTTCTGTATTAGTAATGTTAGAAAACAGTATTCGTGGATTGTCAGGAACTTTTGGTTAACTACGGTTTGAAGAACAGAAGGGTTCATTGTCGCTGATATAATTGAAATGAATACTTTGTTACATAACTTGTTCGTGACATTATTTTCCACAGCTTTGTAGTAAATAATGCAATAGCCCATCAAATTTGTATACTTGTCCGTATGTTATAACTACGGTATTATCCTTCTGGTAGATCCTTTTCTGCTAACAATGTAATAACGTACAGGTTTTAATGTATATTTTTCACCAGTGAAATAATACTTAACTTTTTATCAATCTTTGGCAATCCTCTCGCTATTGCCGTGTTTGTTTTATTTAAATAAAATTTGGCAGCTGCTGTCACCAGATGCAGATTTCTCCACATCAACATTTGGATGTCAGGCAATTCCGAAAATGCTGCAGGGTTCGTGCCGATCGCACGAAGGCCGGTCTTTTTGAAATCTGATCATTTGGTATACCTACTTATGTTCTCTCTCATTATGTGGTTCCAGAACTGAATTTTAATCTTAATTAAAATGCCTTTTCCTTACTATTCTCTCCTCGATAGATTGACTAAGAAATCTCTTATTTGTATTGTTTTCTTAATTTCATCTTATTCTACGAGGATGGTATTTTTGGAATTTTTCTCAGTCCATGAGGAAATGAAATTCCAAGGTTTCAAAAATAAGTATAATGAGAGAAACAACGACTCCATTGACAAAATAATAAAAAAAACAACGTGTGAAATCTTCTATAAACGGAAAATGTTAAATTCTATAAAATAAAAGAAAATTAAACAAAGGAAATATTGCCAATTTTACCATGCTATTTACTAATAATTCAACCTATTGAACAACTACAAACGCACCAAATCGGTACAAAATACTTTTAGTTTTACTTTTACTTTAGGAAGAGTGGTGTATACCTTTAAATTTGCGCCCTTTTTTGTAATTGTAATATTAACTCTACCTAAACAACCCGCACTAGAAACCCAATAATACATAACCTCTTCGCAAATAGGAAGTGAGACAAAATAATATGTGTACTCTCTCTCAATATCAACTGGTTAGTAAAAAAACAAACACTCACATATCGCCTCTATGGGTGGTTTATGGCCAACCATAGGTTTCGTTGATCCAGGTGTCTTCAACACCTACACTTTTATTTAAAACTCCCTGTACCCATTAACGGGTTTACGATTTCACCACCGATTTTCCCTGAATTTCGCAACACGCGCTTAGAACAAAATAAGTCCCCTATCAAGGCCGCATTTCTCAGCCTCGAAGGCTGAGGGATGAGACGGGCCCCGGTGATCGACTTTTTTATCTCTCGCAAGACTCCCAAGCACTCGCATCAGCAACGCTATCCACAAATACCTCATCTCAGCGTTTTCAACCTTTCCAAGCAAATGATCATCAACAGGATGTAATATATTCATTTGTTTAGTCTAGCCCAACTTGTACATGACCACAATGACGCTCAAAGGTCCGACAGTCATGAAGTAGTTTAGCGCTGTTTCAACTGGAAATGTATTGACACCGAAGAAACGTGTGATCGACCTAAATCTCTATTAATAGAATAATATTTCACGTTAACTATCGCAATGGCAGTTATTACACGCAGGTCATTTTATACTAAAAAGTTCAGGAAGGACAAAAATACAAGGATTCATGAATGTGAAAATTAGAGTCTTAGTATGAACTGGCGATGCACTGTTTGGAACCTTTCGTGTAGAAATTAATATTACGGGAGTTCAATCCCAACACCGAACCGTTATTTTCAACACGGTGTTGTGTTAGGGTTGAATTATAGTAATATTCCTCAGTGTGAAAAGCAAAATTAATACAGCACAAGCACTACTCCCTAACAGAGTTGCAACACTCTTCTTGAAGCGCATCAAACCAACCAAGTTGGCATCACCAAACCTCGTCTATTCATATTCAACAGCGTGAATTTTCACTTTGAGCCAATAATCATTGATTTCGTGAACTTTTCCATTGAACTTCCCGCCAATTTTGATAAAGTTCACGAAAGAGTGAGCAATAAACTGTTTCGACTGGGACCTTTATCACTGTTCATAGTTATCCAGCGAAACTAAACTTTTTTCGACTCTGAAGTTGAATGACGTCTCGTATTCTTTGGTTAGTTGCAACGATATTATTTTTGCCACAGTCATCACATTCCATTGCAGAGTTATTCAACAATTGTTGAAGTGAACAAGCTGGCTTCATGTTGAGGTTTTGTTTACGCAATCCAACCTGATGATGTATCTTGTTTCATATGAAACAACAATAAACTCCAATTCAGTGGCGTTAAATCAAATCTGCTTATCGCCGACTGTGCTCGAAGAATTCATGTTGTTCTCAGCTATTCTCCTGATAACTTATTTCTCAATATTATACCTTTTCTTACTCAAGGGGAACATGAGAAGCTCTTGAATGAAAAAGTTGTTGTGAGAAACTATCATAGATGTATTTGAACACACTAGACATTTCTCACAACTTGCCAGTCTGTGGTAACTAAAAACGTAGCTTCTTATTATTTTCAGTTCAATACATGAACCAAAATTTTGAAAATCTATCGTTACGAGTTGAAGCAAAATCTATCTTTCCTTCTTCTGTCAGCAACTGCGAATCATCTTCATATTGGATCCAAGTTCAAATCTGCTCATCAAAAAATCAACAACGAAGGAAACAGGAATTTTCTTATTGCCGTGCTCTTAAGCTGCCTGGAGAAATATTTGTCGAATTGGAAGCGATTGTTTCATGCTGGTTCTTTGGCTATCTTCGTAGTTATGCTCTAGTTGGCATTTTAGTTCACTCTCCAACTCATTTTGATCTTTTAAAACTAGTTTTCGACGAATTATTTCTAATCGTATGTTCAACATACAAGTTACTCAATAGGTGACATACTTAATAAAATTATGTCTTCAGTCATTGATTCGATAGCACAACACTCCAATATCACTTCACAAATTCAGGAATTTCAGAAACTCAAAAAACTTTCTAAGTTTTTTTCAATATATCAATGCGTCAAGTAACATCACAGTCAATAAACAAACACATCTCTGTATTCATCATACAACTTTTTCGGAACCATGGATTATTAGTAGGTTTCAAAAAATCGCATGTGATTTCGGTCAAAAATTCAGATGGTATATCGCGAATCATATATAGGGAACTTGAACAATTGCTCTAAAAACAAGAATATTTTGAATATATTATCGAAGAAAAATATTCACGATACGAATAGTAGATGGATGGGTATGCAAAATTCTGAACTTTAGATGTATTTTCATGATACTGATTCTTTTTTTTTTCTTTCCAGGTGAGTCTCCACTTTCAATTTCCTGCTTCTGACGTCGGTAAATATTTGGTGAGGTATTGGAATGTTACATCTATTCAGTATTCGTTCCATGAAATAAATTTACACAACACTTATCAAAGGTGCATCAAAATATTAATTAAAAATGTCTGAATATGAACCAGTTCGTTCTTCAAGTATAATTATTCCGCTTGGTTATACTTTAATATTTATGTCCAACAAACTGACATGCTACGTCTGCTGAAAATAAACGTTTGGTTCGTTCCATCAACTTGACGAAACTATTTCAAACATTTCGAAAGCAAAAAGTGAATGAATCTGGGAGTACGATAATAAATCTTCAAAATGAGAATATACAGAGAAATAGTATAAGCAATCTTTATAGAATAGTGATTTCTCAAGTGAAAATGGAAGTAATTGAAATTATTCTTACAAAAGGGGTGAAAATAATCCACAGTAATTGATACCATTGGCAGCAAGATTTTTATTATAAGTACTTTACATAAACCGTGACATGTGTTTCGCTATACAGTACATTTCTTAACAATAGCTTCAATTCCATCTTACAGTAAATTGAATCAGTTATAATTAATATGGTATCGGCAGTTTCATCAAAAAATAATTCAACCCATATTTATTATTGATTTGATTGAACGATTTGAACTCAAAGTGGTTGACAGATATGGAGTCGAGATGATTTTCCAAATTCATGTTTCAGTTGTGGAAACCATAAGTTTTTCATGAATGTGAAATCGTCCACATGTGTCATACAAATTTTCAATTCAAAACAAAGAATTTCAAGATAGCTTCAATGATAGTCTCAGAAGAATTAATTCAAGCAACCTTTCTCATTCCGTTGTTGAACATGTCCTAGTTTCAAACTCATACAGAGTATTAGATACTAGATACCTTGAAAAAAAAATTCTTTCCAAATTTCATGTATAGATTTCTGCCATCTAGCTTTTGAAAACTTTTCATCCCTATATCTACATGTAAGTGATTTTTCCAAAGCATATTCTATATCTCTCATCTTCCTTCATATATCCCCAACATAAAAAAGATAACGTTATACGATATCGAATAACCCAGTTTTCAGAATTTTACGTTTTTTTTTATTTGTTATTCATCATTCTGATTTCATCACTGAAATAAATCAATGGTTTGATCAAAGATTTTAAATATTGTAGCAAGTATAGGAATGTAGTCTTTTACGGCTGGCGTCAATGTTTTGATTAGTTTACGGGTTTTGCCGTGGTTTTCTTTGGTTATAATCTCCAAACGTTTCAACTTCAACTGCGGCAGTCATCTTCAGCGGCGTGGTCAAAGTATTCTTCATGCCGTGTCAAATGAAATTTTCAGCATTTCTCAGCAAGGCTTCGTAACGAAAAAGTCAGTTGAAACAGACTCACATCGTCTAGTCAACTTCATATATTCCCAAATTGATGAAAAAAATGTGTATCAATAATTCTCGACCTGCCGAAAACATTTGTACGATAGTCTTACATGACGCAGAGAAGTATGTATGTTTATAAGAGCCACCCTGAATAGCTTTTGGTACAATGATTTGCGGGAAAAATTAAAAAACACGTCAACTATAGTATACAGGGGGACACATTTTGACATATTCATATTTGATCTAACTTTCCCTATCAGATCCGTGGTGGCCGTGTTAGTGGACGGACGTGCTGATAACGTCCGCCCACAAAGAAGGTACGTGGATGACATGTGCTATCGTGGGACTCAGTTCTTGTGTTGTGCCAGTCCATTATGTTAATTAAGGAAATGTGTGAGTGTCAGTATCAAAAAGTGAAGAATAAAGGGCACCCTTTATTCACGCCGGTATCCAGGCCGGGGTGGTTCGGATAACCACGTAAATGGGGCAGTATATGTGAATAAAAAATT
>WOGL01001372.1:0-11546 GCA_015342145.1 Leptinotarsa rubiginosa
CCGATTTCTATTCGTCACCGTAACATGACTTCAAATTTAATTTTATGACTCTTCAGCCAATCATAAAACTCGGTTAGTAAAAATTATCCAATACGCTGTCGGTTAATTTCTATGTATTGGTGTTTTTGGCCTTTGAAGTGCCGCCAACTTTAAGAGTACACAATATCGTTTACTTTGTCTATACAAACCTTACGACGAGTTTGCTGTTAGTGAATCAGTTTTGTTGAGGAGGAATACCGCATTGCAGTCTGTAACTAATGTGTTTTGCTATGTTCATTCTCACTTACCTGGATGAACAGAAGACTGAAGGGGGTATCTGTCTACTAAAATCTGTTTATTCGTTAACGAGCTGTCGTCCCTCTAAGAACGACAACTCTCAAAAGTCTAAACTTGTGCGAACTAAGGAATAACTAGGTCTCACCTTTCAACGTATGATTCCTAACACAGGTTGGACGATAGGAAGTGAAAATCGATCGTCCGACCTTGTGGTTCGAACTACCGGTTGACACATCCGTCGATTGAGAGAGAAGCACAGCAGCCACGTCAACCCACCAGGCTACCGTCCCACCTTTCATGTTTGTCATGGATTACCCTATCATGGTAATCCTCTACCATACTTGCACGTTCGCACAAATTAGGAGAAGGTGAGTTGTGGCGAAACCGATATCTTTAAATTAATTTCAGATTGTTTGTTGAAATTTGAGACGAAAATATTCATTTTTGTAACTTCATGGCTATCTCTTTCCACAAGTAATTTATGATAACATGTATAATCATATTATAACCGTGCTCGGAATCGCACGTTGAATGGTAAGTCCCCGTAGTGAGAGTTGTTAATTGTAAGGAGGCCACAGACGGTTGAGAAAAAATATATTTTCAACATATTTTATATTTATAAATCAATATTATCGATCTGTAAAGTTATTACCGTTGTGCTATCTTTTGGTATATGGCGTCGACATTAACTTTTCAAAATGGAATAAAACACTTGTTTGTTCAAAATTTTTCATTTTGGTTTATTGCTTACGGTTTTAAATGGTCACTGCTTTTTCTAGAATCCTCGGGAAACTTGAAAAGGAAATTGATTTGGGCTGTTTAGCCTGGTCTAGTTGAGAACCTGTTGTAAGATGCTTTGTAACATTTTTTCTAATTAAAAAACCGGTTTTCATTTCAAACACCTCTGGCAACAACTTTGAAAAAAAATTATTAAAAAAATTAAATATTGATACTTAGTTTTCTTTAGTGGTTAACGTTTCGTAAAACAATCCTTTTCCGTTTCCAAAAACTTCATTCAATATAAAAATTCCGCCTCAAACTGTGGTATTTCTGATTTCTTTCGACTTGTGACTAAGCATTAATACTTGATTTTTTCAACTGATTTTTTTCAATTTGTAGGCAAAGACAAGTTACTCACTAATTGGACTTTCCAGTAGTTTTTATTACGCAATAACTTTTCAGGACGAACTTTTCAGTTTGCATTTTTACTACACTTCAGTAGATTCTCTATTGATTTATATTTCATTTTTTCAGATTGTGAAAGGTTATAAACCCAAAAAAAGAATAAAATACTGAGTCCTTCACGAAAAATGTCGTTTAAAGAAGAGAATGAGAATAATTCTTCATTATTACTATTATTATTATTACATTATACAATTTGTATGATGTAAGATATATAGTTTTTGTCTCAGAATACAAAGTAATACAATACAAAGTTCTTTTTTTTATTTGACCATGTTACTGAAAGCGTATTTTTTGCTATGTTTTTTTATCATTAATTTCCATGTTTTTTTAAAAGTTCGGCTGGAAATCGAAACGATATTAATGAAAAATCAACCCATTCTTGGCCATGAGCAGGAAACTTCCATGGTACAGATATGGAAATATTAACATCTTGATACATCTCTCTTCCTTCAACAAACAATTAAACCGAGACACCTCTCTCCGATCCAGAAGGCTTCTGTGCGAATCGTGAATCTGTCCAACACGAAATGGCGATTTTGTAGGAAAACACTTGTTCGTTGTATATTTAAATCACGCTAATTCTGACCACGCTGCGTAATTCGGTTCAATCACGTAGCACGCAACGCGATTACTGAAGTTGCAGTTACAGATTTCAGTATTCAATCGGGAACAATTCTTTTCGCTCTCCTAGTATGTTCATTCTCATAAAATTTTTATTATAAATGGATTGAACCAAAATTCGTCTTAGATCCCATGATACTGAGAAAGAATTTTCAGTTTTCACATTAAAGGGAAATCAATACGTTTGTGAATATCGAAAGTATTCCGCTCATGCAAAATGATGCGGTCTATCAAAGTTTCATTTTAAAAGGAATTTTGATCCAAGAAGGAATTTCGTATCTTGGGAGAATCTATTAGAGGACGTAACCGATATAATTTTAGGTGGGAGGGTTTTCGATAAAGAATCCTGAGAATGCAAAACGTTTCTGCAAAATATTTTCATTTAGATAACAAAGAAGACTGAACTGAATACATTGACAGTAACAATATGAATGTGGTCAATTTTTCCAATTATATTGATGTTTATAAATATCATTTCTTAAATAAATGAAACAGTTATTATTGATGTATCAATTGATGAACCGATTGGCAACTTTGCCCAAAGATCAGAATCACTTCTGAACAACACATGTCAGAACTAGAGCATATTCTCTCGCCTTTCGTCAGCCATCAGTTAGAATCATCAGGATGACTGTGAGGAATGAATTTTAATAGTTCCGTAGATGGTCAGAATTGTTGAATTTGGGGTAGAAAACACAAATATGATTTTTCAAATGAATGCATTTACACAACACGTATCTTGTTTAGTTCAGAAATATTAGTCAAATGAGGGCAACTATCTCGGAATGGAAGATAGTCAGTTAAAAACTTGTATAACCTTCATTTTGACACCCTAAAACTCGTTTCAGAACCTACTCAACGTCAAATGTAAAAAAATCGATTTTTCACAAATTTATTGCAAATATCCAATGGGTTTTATGCTATTTGTATCAATTATGAATATTATAGAAGATTAAATTCTCTACAACTTTTGTTCAAACATTTTTTTCATATCATGAACCATTTTCGTGCCCTCTATCTCGAAAATGATTCAAAATATAAAAAAGTGTTCAAACAAAAATCGTAGAGAATTCAATTCTTTACAATACTCATCATGAATACAAATAACATAAAACCCATTGGAAACGAGATATATGCAATACATGTGTAAAAAATTGTGACTGATGCTGTTGCTAATATAGCGATATAGTGAGTTCTTCATAACTAATTCGGATGATATTGATGTGGACAACAGGAACAACTCTCCCACTTTTTGGATATCTTCGTTTAGCGTTATAATTATTGAAAGTTAGACTCCTATGCAAACCTTTTTGAAGAAATTAGTTTTTTGGAAAAAAAGTTTTTCCTGTTTCATCTTCAAAAAAATGCGAAAAACTTCCAAAGGATGGAAGGAAAAATGAATCCAGGAAGACCTCTCTATATAAATGTGTAACCATGCATAGAAGTTTGTTCGATATACTGATTCGCATAAAAACCACTTTTTTCTTTTTGCTTTGTACTCCAGATATACGTTATCGAATTGAAACTGTAACGGTTTCATTGCACCTTTCAGTTGATAAACAATTCAAATTAAAATCAGAGAAACCAAAATAAAGCTCTCCATTTGAATATTGTCACAAATAACCAGTATCATTAATTATTTATTTTTCAATTCTTCTGAAACTTTTCTATTCTCACATTATGTTGGCACTGCATATAATTGTTAGTCATGAAGGTTGTTTCATTCACTTCTATTTATTCTTATATAAACCATGATTGACATTTTTTTCATTTCATTGGACAAAAACGTTACTATGACTTGCCCGAAAGAGGGTAAGAAAAAACTCCCCCATTCTGATAGAGATTTTCAATGCATGCATTTTGGCGGTTTTCTTCTGGAAATAATATTTAAATACTCCAGTCACCGACGATTTCGGTAATCCCAACCAAATTCACTAGGTTGTGGATTCATTTCCATCTTCGACTCCGACCGCGTATACTAATAAAGTTTTCAATCATGTGGAATACCTCAAGGTTATGCTTTCCTTGCTCGCTTGTGGTGAACCCTCCACATGAGATGAATACTTCTACCCTAAAGCCTACGGGAGTGTCATAATGTAGATCCGGATTTCAGAGTCCCCAAGTATACAAATAAACTCTTTTTCACCCAACACCAAACCGTTATTTCAACACCTTGATACGTGTTTCGATCACCAAGTGATCATCGTCAAGAGAAAGATTAAACTTTACTTTATCATTTTACTTTATCGTTTCGTTATTTATTGTTTTCTGCTTTCACTGTTCATGTGCATGAAAAACTCACGCCTACGATTTTCACCATATACTTGTACCGTTTATTTGGTTGTACCAAAATAATAATTCAGTTACATCTTCACTACCTAAAATGATAATTTCTGATAAACATGAACATCAGTCAAAATCATACGATTCACCTTTATTGTCAAAATTGAAAAATTTCAGATGATATACTAAAAGGACAAGGGGTGTAATGTAGAATGATTAGTGATTATTTCAAGCAGCTTATGTCGATAATATTGAAATCGTATCTACAGTATTGCATATGTTCATGAGCTACATGAAGTTTTCTACCCTTTACCTGCATCAAACTTAGAGTGTTCCTCTTTTTCTCACTTATCTCCTTTGGACCACGCAGACCAGTTTTGCCAACGTTTATAGTTTATATTCCCCAAACTGTCAAATCTTTTTCGCCGACGAGCTCTACTCTGGGACATTTCACCACTTCTGGTTCCACAGATAACTGTCCTTACTTAGCTCTGTCATTAATCATCGCAACGATCTCTACTACCAAAGTATATTGGCATTGCTTTCAATTACTTTCACAATGTATCATGATGTGAAGGTAAGGAACACCGCCCATCTCCACTGAGCAAAAAACTGCTTCGATAAGATTTAAGCCCAGCCTCCCATTTCAAAGCTTTACCGACAAGAGTATTCAGAGAGTATGAAAAAATATTGATATCACACTAACATTCTTAATGGTGTACTTTTCGAAGTTATAGATTTCCAGTACTTTTTTGATTTCTTGAAGACGAAAACAGGACATAAATTGATAGTTTTATGCGAAAAATGAATGTTTCCTTCTTCAGTAGTTCAAAATAATGCTGATGAGGAGTTGAAGACAAATGTTTTCAACTCGAAACATTTTTCCGTGTTTTGCAATTCAAATATCGCTTTACTTTTCGGATACCGTTCATCAAGAATAAGTGAAATATTTTCCAATTGAAACCTGCAAAACAAAAACTTTAATTATTTGTTAAAACGAACTGGGAACCATTTCAAGGGCCCTATATGAAATATGAGCACCGAACAGGTGGATTCTGATAGATGTTAAAGAACTTTATTCTGTAGGTCGATAATAATCGTCTACAAATAAATTGGATACCGATTGTTGAAACGAGTTCATTTTTGACATAAACACCGATATTTTTTTCTCATTATGTTGAACCGTCCTCGTACCAAGAATTGACTAAGATTTCTAATGCTTTTTTATTTCACGAACTTTATTGAATCAAGAGCATCTCAGGCATTTTTTCATGCTTATTGGAATAGAATGCGAGCTGAAGAGGTGGCAATTTCCCACCAATCCAAATTAGCTCACAAAGGTATTCTGTGAAATAAACGTCACGTCAACATATTTGAATGAATATGAAACCCCTCACGCGACAGCCTTTATTTATTTGTTGATGTCTCCATTCCTTTCATGTTCACTTTTCATTCAACATTTTCATATTTTGTCATCGAGAAACTGCGGAATATCGTCTACCGGTTTCATTTTGAAGCAATGGCAACGGAGAAAATTAAATTATTGATGTAAACGAAGGCTTTCATAGTATAGAGAAATCAAACGCGAGGGGACGGAGTAAACAGGGAAATCAGTTTATAATTACGTTATGCTTGGTTGATAGCTGACTGGAACCTCTAATTGATGCAGTATGGCTTCATGACCAAATAGTGAATACCTACATAAAAATACAGTGTTGAAAATTATGTTCTTTTCAGAGACAGAGGGTTCCTTTTTTAAAATCGACTTGTTACACAGAAAAAAAAATTCAACCATCATCCCTCCAGCCCGGAAAATTACGTCCTTAAAAATAACGTTGAGAACGGAATTTTTGACTTTCATACTTTTTATAGATAATAACACATGCGTGTTCATTTCAGGAAACTACTTTTTTATGGATAGAATGATCTGTATTTCGATAATTAATAAACAATTTTTTTCATACTATAAATTTTGATTAGACCGCGTTTCACAACGCAGTAGCTTCTTCAGTTGAGCTGTACTCGAAAATATTGAAAATGATCGAAAACAAAAAAATTCAGTCATCGAGGCCATTGGTCATATTTACGCCCAATTCTTGCATATAACTATAGAATAGTCGCTATGCTATCAAAAATCATGAAGAAAGCCAAAAACCACCTTATTCTCGAGTATTTGGACGGCTTCAACATCTTGAGCGATCGTCAATATTGCTTTTGGAAACAAAGATCAACAGGCGACCTTCTATCGTATGTCACCCATATTTTCAATAACGTAATCGAGGAACATGAAGAGTTGTTGCGCTTGATATTTCTGAGGCCTTTCACCGTGTGTGGCATGAGGATTTGCTGGCCAAACTTCGATACTATGGATTGTCGGATCATTATTGTGTATGGCAGCTTCCTGAAAGAACGTTACCTGCAAGTGGCCGTCGATATCTCTCGAATACTGTTACCATCAATGCTGGTATTCCCCAGGGACCCATATTGTCTCCAACCCTTTTTTTGTTGTATATCAACGACTTATTGGAAAAAACCAAGAATTCAATATATTGCTTTGCTGACGACAGCACACTTGTCTTATCATTCCATTTATTTTCCAGGACATCGGCTGCGGATGCACATCTTCACCAGCAGCAGCATATCTTAATGAGGATCTAGAAGTGATATTGAATTGAGGTGAAACAGAAAAAGTTAAATGTTTCCGAACCGGATATAATAATGTCAGTACACAAAATTTCGCTTTCTGCTTCGATACGTTTGTTGTGGGTTAAAATGGATACCAATATGTTTCACGACAATCATGTGGCTGGAATTGCAATGGCTGCTTTTCAAAAAATTGGAACACTGTTCCGAACCAGAAAACTGTACACACCTCAGCAGCTTTTGATGCTTTATAAAGCTCAGATCAAACCTTCTTTGGAGTATTGTTTTCATGCATGGAGCTCCGCCCATGAGTATATCCTGAACCTGCTGTCTTGGCACAATCATGTCGCTGAAATTGCAAAGGATGCTTCTCGAAAGCTTGAAACACTGTTCCAAACCAGAAAACTGTACACACCTCAGCAACTTTTGATGTTTCATCAGATCAGACCTTCTTTGGAGTATTGGGAGCTCTGCCCCCAAGCGTATCCTGAAGTTACTGGATTCCATCCAGAACAGAGCCATCTGCCTGGTTGGGGCGCGAACATCACATGCAACCTTGATAGTTTGGGAAACCGAAAAAATGTTGGGATTTGTCACTCTTTTATAGATACTTTCATAGAGAGTGTTCAAGTGACTTGGTACATTTGATTCCACCAAGAGCGGAACATATCCGAAACACGCGACGAGTTGTGTCTGTTCATCGTTTCGAGGTACTCAGTACACGTCCACTATTTAAGAAATCTTTCATTTGAGGAACTACGTTTGATGTTGAATAAACTTCCTGAGAACGTTTTTCCAAATGGATTTAATCTCCAGCGATTCAAATGCAATGTGAATCGCACAAGCACAAGCACCGCTCTTAGAGCTCCATAAGGATGTTTCTATAGTATTTATGTTTTGCCCTGAATTAAAATTGTTTCGAAATTTCTTCAAAACATTATTGTTGTCGGCTCAACAGAGTCCATGGTATGTGTCATATCTTCAACCTCTTCTTTAGTTCAACTGGTTCTTCGAAATCAGTTTATCTTTTTTTTCACAGAGGGTTCATTCAGGTTGTTGTAAAACACTTTATCAGTTTCTACATCTCATTTCGAACAGCGAAGATATCATCAACTTATCTTCACCAAACTTTTGCTTCGTTCTGGTAAATTTCTACAAAGCATTCCAAATAAAGTTTTTGGCTTTCTTCTACTTCATCTTCATCAATCAATTTCTAAAGAAGTAATTCTTATACATAGATGTGTAGATCATGCAAAGAAGTAACTTTCACAAAACTGGAAGACAAAGCTCTCCATTCCGTGACATAAAATCGTAATTTATTAATGAGTTGTGTACTTTTCCTTGAAGTGTTATCCAGATTTGTACTGAAGAGCTCTAAGGCGCTTTTTCCTTTCATTTAGTATATTGTGTAGAAATCTTGTGAATGATATCTGATTCAATAACATAACGAATGTTTGGAATACAAACCGAGTAGAGAAAAATGTTTTTTATATAATTCAGTGTTCTTATAAAATTATTTGTTTCGAAAGAATTTTTTTTTCGTGTTATTCAATGTTTATATGAAAGTAGCTGTTTCAGGGGGCTTTTTCTCCAGTTTGTGTGAATGTTACTTCTGAGCATGATCTACACATCTATAGAGTTACTTCTTTCGAAATTGATTGCTTCCTATTTTGTATCATTTTTGAATTAAGGTGGAGTAGTAGAAAGCCCAACTGTTTAATAATCGACAACCTCATTCAGAGAAAATGTAAATGATGTGATTGAAAGTACAAATGCAATATTTTCAGTGTCATTTTCAGTAAAGACAGTTGATTCCAGTAATTTATTTGTAGTTCAGCCTAGCACCACTGATGGGACTCTATGGTGGATCGGAACAGCGTTGTCTGGTGTTGAATTAAAATAACTTTGTCATTGACTTCATCTAGTTGCCATACAATTGAAGCTGCACTAAAAGACAGGGGACAAATCATGAGACGTCGGAGCTTTGCTTTACAGCAGACCGCCTTGGAGAGCCTTGTTTATCATTTATATTCGCGATTTCATAGATGGGATCTTTGTAAAGGATCACAAATGCTTCCTTTCTAGGAACCGGTTGCAAATTATTCATTTCGAGTAATTGAATGAAGTTGTTGATTCGATTAGATGTACCACTTAGATGTAACAACATTCTTTGTATGTTCCCTCCAGTTGAAAAATTGACAATATTTTGAACGAATAGTCGTTTCAAACTCTTTCATGTATTCACCTTTGAAACGATTCATTCTTTATTTCACATGACATCGTTTTCTGTACTGGGTCATGAACAATATTTCTGAGCGAAGTGATTTCAACAAGAGTTCAAATTTGTTTTGTTCCCCTTCTTGCAATAACGCGAATGATAAGCTTTTGTGAAGTTTAGAGTGATATTTTCGGTACGATTATCGCGTTTTCTCATGATTAGCCATAATTGCGTTGGATTTAAGCCAAGCGTGCAAATCCGCTTATCTCTACATGTTTTAAGTGCTTTAATTTCATTAACTGTGCGGCCTGCAACAAGTATTTATCAGTGCATTGGTATAAGGCCAACTCGCTTGCTTGGTTCTACTGGTCTCAACTTCAGGTCATTTGGCAAAATTAATATTAAATGAAAGGTGTGTGGTGGAAGTTTGAAGAAACAATATGCGCATAAATCTCCAACATATATATGATCAAGCTTTAGATTTTCATGAAAATGTCATGAAAATATGTATGGCAAAGGAGATTTATAGGAACACCTGATCTACCTACCTGTTACCCTGGAAATATATTATCATCATAATAGCTATATAACGATATGAATAATAATAATCAGTCAAATGTGTTGGATCAGAAAAAATATATAGCTCAAAAGGTGGGAAATCAGCTAGAGCGTCCATTCTATGGGCGAATTGGTTGTCCATTCTATGGGCGGATTGGTTGTCCATTCTATGGGCGGATTGGTCGTCCACAGAAAGGTTAGCAATGTTCATATATATTGATGTATATAATGTTTAGTATCATCACAAGGTAATTCAATAAAATTGATTTTTCATAAATGAATTTTTCGAAATGTTTGCAAAATTCACTTTATGGATAACAGAGTTCTTCAGTATAAATGACACAATATGATGACTTACCGGAAAGTGCGTTAATTGATATTGCGGACCGTATAAATGGAAAAATTATAACAATTCATCATGAAAGGTAAATCCTCGTTAATACTTAGCTCGCACAAGTTTTGATTTCTGAGAGTTGTCGTCCATAGGGAGACGACAGCTAATAAACGAAAAAACATATTTTAACCGATTCAACGGTTCCAAATCTATAATTCGATAAAACATTGTACTCAATTTTTTCTGCAAAACAATGAACAGTCATTCTTTACGCTGTAATCCCTTTGTTCGAAACACCAACATGTATTTATATTCAATATATAATGACTGAAATGTTTCTGTACCCAACGCATAAAAAATGGCTGAAAAAACCCCATTCTTACGAAAATTACACGTCATCAACGAATATTTGTATCATAAAAAACCTAACACGAAACCTGAGAACTTGACAAATAATGGTAAGGCTCGAGCTAAATTCGACAATGTCGTCTGGAGACAAATCTGCCACCGTGCAAGTTCTGATACACTCCTATATTACGGCAGCTATAACAAATGACCCTCCAGGAGGCGACCGTTTGTCAGAGCCAACTTCGGTGGTACGTCGTTGACGACTCTGGAAAAGGTGAACGTAATAGAAACAGTGTTGTCGCATTGGAGTTGACAAGCGAAATAGAACAGCGGCGTTATGATAAAAGATAAAAAGATAAAACACATAAAATAACATTAGTGAATGGTGCGTCTGGTTACAAAAATTTTCATCCATCGGTATTTTTCTTAGTGACTCTTCACAAATTTTATAGAGATTTTTCGAAACTCTGTAAATATGTTTTGTCTTGGATATATTTGACGTATTAGTTATTTGTCGAAACTAGTAAAATAAAACTGTGGTAGAAGTCCATTATATCTCAAAGTGGAGTGCAGTAGATTTGCTAAGAATGAAAACTCGAAGTCGTCTCCACAATTTATTATCACCCACAGATGTTAGAGCGGTAAAACCGTCAATCAGTACATATTTCGAACCTATGTAGGTTCATCATCAGCTAATATTTAAAATTCTACAATAAAAGAAAAACAACGTAACAATAGTTGATACAATATAGTATAAAATATTTACATGGCGAAGAAAACATTTTATTTCATTCTATAACGGAGAAAAGAAAATTAATTCATATTACTAATGAAACAAATAGTCACCATGACATAATGATGAAAAAATATTTTTTATAGTAGAAAAAAGGAGAACCATAGTTTTGATTTAGATTCTGATTTAGACATTTCACACGTCTGCCAAAAAAGAACTTTACTCAATTCACTTGAAACTTTTGAAATTAATTCTGCTATTAATAACCCTAATGTTATATCTCTTAATGAACAAGTACAGTTCGATTGCCAAAAGTTTTTCAATTCTCTTAATTTTAACTAAATTTC
>WOGL01001373.1:0-11538 GCA_015342145.1 Leptinotarsa rubiginosa
TATTGTGAATAAAATTTTATATTGTCCTGTAAATGGGTAACTGTTGGACAATAAAGCTGTAATTATTACTATTATTATAAAGTTATTTTTATAATGAATCACACCAACTGCTGATTACCATACAATAACCATGGTTTTTTGGTGGATTTTCACCTTTGGAAAGTGCCTGGGTGGCTCATCGGTGTCCAATCACTGTTCTGAGTGTCTCCTGTTGTCGTAGATAATCCACTTTTCATCACACGTGACGATCCAATCCAATAGTTGCGCAAAAGCAAAGAAGAGCAGACCTCGAAACGTGACAAGTTCTATTGATAGTTCAAATCGAGGGGCACCAACTTTTCGAGCTTTTTAACCTTTCCAATATGTTTTAAACCATCAAAAACCGCATGCGAACTGACGCACAGTTCTTCCGCCATCCGACACACCGTTTGTGATGGGTCAGTCTCCACCAGGGCCTCAAATCCTCGTCCTGAATTCCTGAAATATCCGGAAAAAAATTTTGTAAACCAACGTTGAACAGTGTGTTCATTAACACTATCATTGCCATATGCCTGGTTCATTTTTCGAGCTGTTTCGGCAGCGCTTTAGTTCAATTTGAAGTCGTACAGAAAAATTGGCTGAAAAGAGGAAAAAAAAATTAATTTGAAAAAAATCAACAGCATTAATGTATAGAGTACAATATTCTCTACCAATCAGTATATACCACGATATGGATACAGTAGAATAAATATTTATTGAGATATGGAACTACAAAAACACATGACATTGAAACGGACAAAACTTTTTGAACAACTTATATGAACTAATACACACTTTCATGTCTTACCAAACATTTATTAAAATACATCAATGATTTCACCACAAATCATTACCCAAGGATTAAATAACCAAATTACCATATTTCAAGATAAATTTTGTTGTAACAATTTAAGTGATGTGTGATACAGTCCCACTTTTCATGAATCTACCCTCTTTTTCAATTGTTGATGAGCATTGCAATTCTTCCAACTCCAAATGTGAACACTTTTTCAAACAATTGGCGCCTGTTATCGTTTTGCTCAGTTTGAGGGCCCTAATTCGATCAGTAACTTGTCATATTTTTAAATTTTACTTATAGATTAAATAACCAATGAAAGAAATTATAGTTTTATGTTTTGGAAAATAATCCTTTTTCAATCTCAAAATCCAAAAGTTGCTGGTGAAAAACACCTCGTCTAGCGGGGGTTAACCTGCTAGAAACCATTATTTAGATTGCTTAGTACCTGTAGATAGAACAATATTGGATTTGTTCTGTTATTTATTGTTGTAGTGGACTACATATGTAGCCACTTCAGTAATTTTTAGCAGAATAACCCTCGAATGTCACATTCGATGGCCTACACTGGATGTTATCTGAAAATTCAGCTTACTTTCATATTTCCATTTGGAAACCTTTCGCCTTAGAAATGACCAGGTATGATCCGCTTCCAGTTGGTTGAAGTACACTTGTTACCTTCCAAAAGGATTGTAAGCATATTCTTTTGAGTTTTCTCATTTTTTCGTCAGGTTCATTGGTGATAATTTTTGTTTCACTCCATTTTATATCTTGATCACTAGTTGATTTTAAAATATGTTTCGCTGTTCGTTTCTTCTTACATTTACGGGTCTTGAAGTTTCATCTCTTTAATTTTCCACATTGATAAGGTATATACTTAAAATACATTTCGTTTTTTCATCACTATTTTCGGGTTGTGCTAGAAGAGATCTCAATGTAGTTGTTCTAACATCATAGCTATAAACTGATTCATTTCAACTTTTTTAACAGATCAGGAACTTATGTGGGTTGTTATAGAAATATACTTTAATGAAGCTCACAATTCACACAGTTGCAAAACCCAGGTCTGAAAATATAATGCTACAAAGTAAAAAAAAAGAATAGAAAAATGTTAATATGAATAAATAGACCAGTTATTGATTTCAACTTATCTTACAAATATATGGGCACATGCACAATAAAACTGAAAAATATGAATTTATAGACATTATTAAAAAATCTAATGAATAAAGTTCAAGTTGAATATATTTCTGATACAACCCTCTCTAACCAGTGTGGCAAATGATTATAAAAGTTTATGACTTGAAAATACTGCCCTTTTAATGTGTTTGTTAGCCTATGTTCAGGAAGGATGAAATTAAATATTAGTCTTGTAGAATATTTATGATTGTGTTTATAATTATCAAAATTTTGAATATCATGCATAAGCCTTACACATTACACATACATATATGTGAGTCCTTAACACCTACTGTAAGCGTTTTATTTTATTTTTTAAATGCCTGGACATGATCCCGTATTTTGCATATTGTGCGGGCATCCCGTATTGCCGACATCCAGTAGGTATTCCTACTATGACTCATTGGTGAAAGCGAATGTGAGTAACGCAAGGCAAAAACCTTATCGTCTTTTTAAGTTAGAATGGAAAATACGATAATGCGTATTATATTATTATTCGTAAATATACGGTATTGAGTGGACGTGGAGAGTTTTTAATTACAATTACCCCTCGATCTACAATAACAGCATACCTAACAATTGTTTTGTTAGGTATGCTGCTGTGCTACAATTGAACAAGACTTTCAAAAGCCAAAAACGTGTTCTAAATCTGTACCTACACCCATACTATTGTATCATATTTGAGAAAATGATTAAACAGTTCCATAGTAGAATGTTTTGAAATCATCAATATAAGTATTTATCTTTTCTGAACCTTGATTTAGCTTAATAACTTTAAAAAAATGAACGTAGGTATCTGCTCTGTTTCATTTTTCATTTTGGTGAATTTTCCAAGGATACGATGTGAATATATTTATCATAATTCAGATATTTCTAAAAAACTTAAAAATGTTCTTTTTCCATGATCTGATAATATTCCCAAAGTGTCCAATATAGGTTTTTGTATAGAGTATTCTCAGAAATATGGTCATACTTCGAGAATATTGTGAGCTTAATCCAGTGTTTCTCAAACTTTTCGAATTCACGGGTCCCATATGTTTTTTGAAGGTTATCGCGGTGCCCCGAACGTAAAGACTACACTAGATATTTAATTAATAAAAGTAGGTAGGTGACTGTCTGAACGGATTGCATTTTGCAATTACCGATATCATATTATCAAAGGATTTTTATTAATAGGTACCGACGTATTACCTTTAGTCAGTTACTCAGTTATCTATGTTGTAAAACGTTGTACCTTGAGACTCACCCGTGGCCCACGGCGCCCCAGGGCGCTGCGGCGCACACTTGGAGAGAAACACTGGCTTAATCTCCAAATACTTCTGTGCTGTGTAGGAGGGAACATGAGTAAAGTAATATCTATTGAAACTTTTTTGAAAACAAGCTTTTATTTACATGATCTAAGAAGAAGAAAATGAACATGAAATTGAATCAAAACCTCCAATTGGACCGATCTGAAATTTTGAATTTTTTACTTACACGACCATAATTTTTGAATTTTTCCACATAAAAATCTAAATTTTTCGATAAACTTTCACCTACATTACACAATTCATATAATATAGGTAGAACCTTTGCGATAAGTTTACCTAGGTACTTTAAAAATAATTTATGTCAAGATCAAGTTGTTTATCTGAACTGGTTTATCTTGTGACAAACTTTTATATCATATAAAATGTGTAATGTAAGTAGGTGGAGAGGTGAAGAGTACCAAAATAGTAGTTAATAATCAAAATGTATATAAATATTTAAGTTAAGTATACTTGTACTTGAGTACAATTTGAATTCAATTAGAATACGTCGGTTCTTCATAGCAGTGGATGTGGCTGTGGCTCATCAAAGGTGTGATTTTTTGAGAGCATCATGACTATTCGCAGACCGTCGAACAGGCAACGTTGCAGAATCATCCGAACTTCAACTTGATAAATTCTCCCGAAAAATTATCTGGTAGCGATAGGGATCCAACTCACGAAACTTCGATCGTGAATCGGGCGCACTATCACTGCTCCAATTTACCGCTAAAAAAACGTTTTGAAGTTAGACTAATCCATCATATTGCATGTTCATAAGCCAGTGAACATAGAAAAGTTGTTAGATTATGGTTTGAGATTTCTAAATGTGGCAATCAGTAACTGATTGTGAAAAACATGGTGAAATAGTAGACTGCTAATTGCAAACCAGGATTATTGCTGTTCGAAAGTTTTGACTTTGGAATAAACATGCTTCAAATACGATCGCACTTTCTGGTTTTGGACAGTTTTGCCTTTTAGAACAAAGCTCCTACACTACAACTTCCTAAATTCTTCTTTGTAAGACAGAATAACTTGGATCAATAAAGACTCTCATCAAGGTAAAAGAGTAAGTTTATTTCTAGGTTTTCCCCTGTAGCTGAAAAGCGAATGCGCCATATGACGAATGACACCGTGGAGTACTTAAGTGGCTTTTTTACATTTATTCCTAATTTTATAATTTTTATGATCTTTTTAAAACGCGCGCTTCAGTTTTTGGAAGCCGGAGTTATTCATTTCTTTCAATACAGGTGACAGGATTTAGTTCAAATATGTCTGGTAGGTGTCGTATCTGAACGATGAACTTCCCACGGTTACTATAGGGGAAACTTCCCAAAAACTAAGAGCCAAAATTATCTGAGAAGAAGATACAATATAACCTAAAAGATTAGTACTGTAAAGATTACTGGCGTTTGATGTTAACATGTCTATAGAATTTTATTTTTTATTCTAAACCTGAACAAAATAATAGAAAATGGAAGAAATTGGGCAACTTGATGTGGTTTTGGAAGGCTTTCAACAAATAACCAAGAAACCTGAATCATTTTTAAAGTAATAATAACATAATTTATACAATATAAACTTTTCAACATATATTTTTGTTTCAGCTGTGATGACTCTGTTGCTGGTATTATTAAAAACAATATGAAACAAAACTATGATTTTACAAAAATAGAAGAAATACAGGTAATATCTGGCGCCTTACCTGAATTACTTATCAAGAATTTTGATACAGAACAAATCTGGCAGGAACTTGAATTACAGAATGATAGTATACTTGGAAAATCATTAAAAAATATAAGCAGGTTACTTGTTCACAAAGATAAATTATTGTTCTCAACTTTACAAAATGAGGTCAATGATATTTCCAGTCACGATAATCTAGCTGAAAATGCAAGTAATGCTGAAACACAAAATGAGTCAGAAATTGAAAATTCAGACCCACTAAAAGAACAGGAAAGTGACGATCAGTCACATGAAAGTACTGATAATGAAATGGATTTAGGGCACATCGAATCTGAGGAAGAAAGCGTGGAGAATACAAAAAAAGTTAGCAGAAAGAAAAAATCTGAAGTTGAAGATGACTTTTTCAAACTTGATGAAATGGAGAACTTTCTGAACTCTGAAGAAAAGAAAATGGATGAAACGGATTCTGGAAATAATTCTGATGATTCTGAATCTGAGAAAGAAGGAAGTATAGATTTCTTTGAAAATGAATCTGAAGAGGACGATAAAATGAAAACGGCACGATTCAAAGATTTTTTTCGTTCAAATGAGGAAACTGAAAAACCAAAAAGAAACAAGTTTCTGGATGATATGAGTGAAACTGAAGATGCACAAACTAAATCAACTCTTGAGTTACGTCAAGAAAGATTGAAGAAGAGAATAGATGACTTTGAAGAAGCTGCCATCAGCGAGAAACCTTGGCCCTTGAAGGGTGAAATTGTAGCTGAGAATCGGCCTGTGAATTCTCTTTTAGAGGAAGTCCTAGAGTTTGATTTGACATCAAGACCAGGTGAGTCATTTTGATTCATTATCTGTTGGGATTCTTATTTACTCTTTATAAGTGACCATAATTGTTGAGAATTAAGTGGTGGGTCGGTTTTATATTTCATTATCATGTCATTATTCCTTTCATGTTTGTCTATTTCATTAATCGAAATATTAAAAATAATTCAAATATTTGAACTGTTCCATCGATTAGAGATTCTAGTCAAAAAATAAAACACAGCTAACACTGGACCCTTATCAAATATAGTTAATCTTTAACTGTACCACAAAAAATTTATATGGTGCCATTTAACGAAAAGGGATTGAGTTGAAAGAATTGACACAAATCCAGTAGTGCCAATAATGAAATATAAAACCCGGCTACCATTTAATCCTTATTGAATAGGTTCACAAGACCGGTTTTTTCCTTGAGAAAAAGGAGGCATTTTGTTATAAAGTTGGCTACACTTAATATTGAATTTATCATGAACTCTTAACTATAATTTCAAACTGTTATAATTTTATTTATTCTATTAGCCAAATAGTTATAATTACGCTGTATTGAAACTACAAATGACAATTCAAAAATAATGATACAATTAAATTTTTGACAAAAAGGATAGCCAATCATACAATACCGAACGACAAGTAGAATAGGGTTTATTGTTCCCATATCAAATTCAATAGATTAGTATTTCAAGGGAATTCATGTATCTTCTGGAGTTCTACAACTCTATTTTCAATTTTTATTTCTGATATTGAATCCTACTTTTGTGAAAGCTGTCACTATCTAATGACCTTGTGATCTTGACCGACACCGGCCCGATAATTGAGTATTTTGAAAAATATTGATTCTTAAAAACACCTAGTACCAAATACTTCAAAGCTAGGTCCTTCAATATAGAGCTATTTTCCAGATAACTATATTGAAGGAGCTAGTGGCTCCAGTTTATTATTGGAAGTTTTTCTTGATACCAGAGTTAAATAGAACATGTGAGAATTCATTAATGAGTAATAGAGAGCTTTTTTTTGTTACTGGAAGGTATTTTTCTATTCTACCCAGTAAACCAATGGCGAAAGAAATTTTCTTATACTGACGACTTAAGTTTCAAGTCTATATACAAACTCAGATGAAGTTGTCATTCTGTCTTTTCAAATAACCAATTTGACTTTTGGCTATTAAGAGTTAAATATATTAAAGCAAACAGACATCATTAGTACAGAGCCATAGTATTTCATTCAAGCGAAGTCGTGAAATTGAGTTCTTGTGAATTACGAACATCATTAACTGAGAATAGAGTTCCGTGGAACTCCATATGATATATCGGCTATTGGGCTAGAAGACTCTCCAGAAATCACTTATTGAGTTCTTCTAAACCGTGACAATACTTGTTCATTTATACCAGCATCTCTTAGTTTGGTTACCCCTGTATGGAAAAAGTGTCAGTTGATCAAATTATGAACATGAAATGAAAATACACTATTCTCAAAAATATTTGTCTGACAATTTTTTTATTCTATTCAATGGAGTAGGAGATATTTGGTGTTGAATTGACCCATTTTCTGACATAAATTCCATCATAACTTTCGGGACAACCTGGTATAAACCCAGATAACCCTATATTTTTGAAAATCTCTCTTTTCAAGGAAATCAATTGAGATAAAATGTATAGGATATGTGAAAAATACAACTTCGATAAGTCACATGTTTATTGAACACACTCTTTATATTGTTAGTTATTTTCATAGCATAACTTTCAATATTGTCTACAACTTTTATTAATTTTTTTTATATTAAATAGGGAAGCCGCTATGGTTCACCCAAACATTTGTAGTATAACATGTATAGTATAATATATTTCATTTACTTCCTTTTTTATTTCGATCTTTGTTGGGTGCTGAGGTTTAACTATGTTGACTGTCTTTATCAAATTTTTTAGTTTCATTCGTGATCAGAAAATACTAATCTTCATTTCATACAGATCAATCGCAAAGGAAGAATAATCCACAAAACAGCCATTAACGGCTCCTGTTTGGGGAATTGCTGAAATATGTTTTGAAAAAAAGTTAAATATTTTTCCGTTAACCACCTGTTTTTCCCACTCATGAATGACAGCCCTCAAAAGTTGAAACTTGTGTGAACTGAGGATTCAGGTTTTACCTTTTGACATGCAATTTGTAGCTCGGGTCAGACGATATGGAGTGAACATCGATCACCCTACAGTTGGGATCAAACCAAAGTTCACATTGGGGTTCATTGATTAGTAAAGCGAATCCCTTATGCTAACAATCCGTTACCTGAATATTTAAAATATTTGGGCACTCTCTTCTATTCTGCTGATAACTGATAACAACATGTTTTTCAGCACCTATTATAACGGAAAAAACCACTTTACAATTGGAAGATATAATTCGGCAAAGAATAAAGGACAAAGTTTTTGATAGTGTAGTAAGAAAAGCGAAGCCAATTGAAACTCCACTGGAATTTAAAAAGAAACTGGTGTTAGATCAGGAAAAAAGCAAACAGTCATTAGCTCAGATATATGAAAAAGAGTATCTCGAAAAAGAGGCAGCTCTGGATCCTTCGTCTGCTGATAAGGAAGAGGAAGAACCTGAGTTACACAAGGAAGTGAGAAAAATGATGAAAGAATTATTCAATAAATTAGATGCTCTTTCAAACTTCCACTTCACCCCAAAACCAGCAGTTCCAGAGCTTCGAATTGTCAACAATCTACCCGCCATCAGTATGGAGGAAGTTGCACCTGTAACTGCAAGTGATGCCGCTCTACTTGCTCCAGAAGAAATTTGTAACAAACCAAAGGGAGATCTCATAGGTAAATATTTCAAATTCAGTTTAATTTCAAAAACTATACCTCACGATTTGGTCTCCACAAACTTTATTTGAAAAATATATCACAACATGTTTCGCTAAGACATTAGCTTTTTCAAATGATTACGATAGCGAAACATGTTGTGATATATTTTTCAAATAAAGTTTGTGGAGATCAAATCGTGAGGTGTAGTTTTTGAAATTACTATGGCACTTCATCAACTAACGGCCGAATCAATCAGAAATTTCAGTTTGGTTAACTAAATAAAAAATAATTATTTTATTTAGGTAAAACAGAGAGAACACGGGCTGACAAAAATAGAGAAAGGAGAAAAAAGAAACAAAAACAACGAGCTCATCTCAAAAATAAGCAGATCAACAAGAATATGCTTGTAAATGAAAAAACTCTGAAAGGAAAGAAAGGATTTGATAAACCATCTAAAAACACCAATATTGAAAAGGTAAACATTGAAAAATCAGTAATTTTAACAGAATTTTAAATTTTTATTTTGTTATTCCAGATGGACGAAACTTCAAAGAAAATCAAATCATCGAAATCATTTTTCTCTGAACTTCAGCAACAAGTTCAGAGTCAAATAAGTGAAAAAATTGCTGACAAAAAAAGGAAAAAGAGCACAAATCAGTTGGAAGCAAAGAGGCTCAAACTTTAGATTTGTTGTGTACATGTTTTTTTATTATATTGTTAGATTCAATATATAAACTGAATTATTTTCACCCAACGGAAATAACCCATTCATCAAAATATGCATGCATTGTGAAATTTGGTAAGTAATGATTTTGGGGATCCATAAAAATGTAATGCATAACTTAAATTCTGATAATAACTGAAAATAATCTAAAGTACCTATTTTCCTGATGAAGAAGTTGAAGCCATAAAAAGTGTTCAAGCTACCTTAATGATGTGACATCTTTATGATAATTTTGATTATATTTTGAATTATACATGAAGTTCAAAAATATTTGTTATATTTGCTACATAAGTCCTAAAGAATTAAAAAAAATCCTAAAATTGGGGATGGATTACAGATTTTGTAGCCGCTTGAATAACTATAGACGTGTTGTACTAAGAAGTGATTTTATGTCTCCCTATAGTCCCTATGTTATAAACTTAATGGATACCTTTTCTTGAAAAGAATTGTTTTTTTGTCAACGTTTCGAATTCAATTAAATTCTTCTTCGGGGCTCGAAAAGGAGTTTCCTCGTGTTAAAAATCATAATTATTTTAAAAACATCAGACATGTTAGATACATGATGCAAAAAAATAATAATATTTCTGCGACAACACCACTATGCAAAGACATGAAACAAATAGTTTCATGTCTTTGTGTACTACTGTTTTGTTGATTTTTATAATGTATCTAATATGTTTGATGTTTTTAACATATTTATATTTTCAACACTAAGAAACTCCTTTTCGAGCCCTGAAAAAGAACTTAATTGAATTCAAAACATTGGCAATAAAGCAATTTCTTTTTTAAGAAAAATTGATTCTGTTACCCAACTATAACCCTTCTTGACAAAAACTTATTGGATCACTAAACCAGTTTATCCATGAATAACCTAGAATGAATAATTTCAATTTTTAAAATAACAGTACTATCAGCACCACTAATTGCAATTCTTGCAACATAAAACCAAACAAATGAAAATGGTATTACTGTGAAAAAGAGTTTATTGCTTTCATTATATTCTTTTGAAATTGTTTAAACACAAGAAGTTGCTTGAAATATGCATGGAATTGTAATATTTCTTTTATGAATCATTCTCACAAAATATAACATATTGTTGTTATTTTCTTCTTCTACTTCCTTCCTTGATATGGTGACTGCTTTGAGAAAGATATTCTAGGTACAAAACCAGATTCTCCATTTACCGAATAGTCAACTGTCATAAGACGGCCATCTGGTAAATATACATAATAAGATCCTGCAACTCTCCCTGCTATATCTCCAGCTTCGTTCTTGCCATAGAAAGTGTTTGTTGGTGGGTTTTCAACTTTGTACTGATATTCATACTAAAACAATTACAAATGGTTTATTGATTTGTTCATCTGATGAGATCACTCATATTTTAACATTACTTTGACAATGTAATAGTATAGTACATTGAAATAACTTATGCCGAACTCATATACATCGACCACTATTTATATTTTAGCCTAGACAACACTAATTGTTAGACGCCATCTGATGTTTCAAATTAAAAGTTGGACATTTTTAACCACAACCTCCTTCAGAATATTTTGTTGTTTAAGAAAGATTTATGTTTTTAAAGTGCTATGAAAATTGTGTCTAATAAAATGGAATTCAGTCGTAAACATTTCATGCGACAACCTACTACGATATGGATTATCAGATGGGACTGCATCCATCAACTTACTTCAGATGTTGGCAATGAAGCCCCATCCATTCACTCAGCCATTGAAGTCGTGAAGGTCATCCAAAATCAGTTGTGTCAGAAAACGATAAGTACAAATTAATAAGGCAAGATCGTCATGTGATATACTGTGAGATTGTGGCAGCCTCAGGCATGAGGTCCAGTGGCATACATCAAATGTTACACGATCATTCAACTGTGAAAATGGTTTGTTCTTGTTGGATGTCACATAATTTGGTGAAAGCTTTAAAAAACGCTCGCAAACAGCAAACCAATCCAACAAAAACAAAAATATATGATGGAATCGGCCGATACTTGATGAAAATCCGTAACTAACGTATTCTAAAAACACTTTATTGTGAGATTTTCACTATTGAGACACGCCCGAGGAAGCCATTGTATGGCGAAACACGTGTTGAGTTTTTGTAAAACTATCTAGTGAAAATCTCACAATAAAGTTTTTTTAGAACACGCAAGTTATTATGTTTTCGATTACTTTCTTTACCGCACTTATTGTGGAGGATGATTTCCTAAACCCGAAT